>JAQLOM010161120.1:0-12293 GCA_030068315.1 Chrysichthys thysi
TTACAATGAAGATCTGTAAAGTTATTTGGATTTTTACAACATTATTGTTGAAATACACAGTCCTGAAAAAGGGGCGTCTCTTTTTTTGCTGAGTATATATATATATCTGTGTGTGTGTAAACTCAAAAAGCATGGCCTTACTTCTGACTGTGTTGCCATAGCAACCCACTCCTGTCTTTCCTCAGTCTGGGAACATGTACGGGAAACGTGCTCGGAGGAACAGTGAAAAGGGAAAAAAAAAAACGGACGTAGTTTAGTTTCATTCTACGTGTACTGTTGCTATTCCCCATCGCTACTGTCCGGTTGTGAGGTGCACTTCTCACACTGGGGCTCGATATTCTCCTCACATCTGATTGGCAGTCATGCTCTCATGCTATTGCTTTTGCATCACTGATCCGAGGGGCAAAGCAGACCGCCTAGGACACTTTGAATATCTCATTGATATGAACCATTCAGTGGTGCGCGTTTGATTTATGGGGAACATGTGAAACATCCATTTGCACCAGGAAGTAAATTAATTATTTGAGGTGAGCATTTTCTGAATTAAATACTAACTCACATTAACCAAGAGATTGGAAGTTTTTTTAGTACTAGCTATGAGGAAACTTTTACTCTTGACAATGGTGGTACAGGGATGCATGATTAACTAGAGCAAGTGGAACAAAAGTAACACGCTGACACGCGTGGGACAGATCACAACACCTACTTTGTCTTTGTGAAAAAGGAAATGACCACAAGACTGAGCAGAATGCAGAACTGTCAGATGATGTCAACGAATCTTGCAAGTACGAAACAAAGCCTTCCAAGAAGACAGTTTTAGACTTGAAGGCAACAAAGAACTGTAGCAGCTAAACGCTGAAGAATAGCCAGATATCTAAACAGGACTGTGAGACCCAAGATAGTTTGAGCTAGACACAAAAAAAGAAAAACCAAACTAAAAGGGGGGGAATAAATAAATAAATAAATAAATAAATAAATAAATCAGGAACAAGTTTGGCTTTTAAAGAAAGCACATACTCAAACAAACGTTATTTTCCAGTTAGTTCTTACATGCAATAGGTGCATGCATTTGTAGAAGGAAGCACTGAACTCAACATATGAAGGTATAAGGTTCAAACACAAGAAAGAAAAGAAATCGTATACATGTAACCATCATATACATGTAGCTACGCAAAAAACTAACTCAAATGCAGTGGAGGTTTGTGTACAGTTTGCAGGAAGATTTCAATACTCCTTTCAGTTTGCTCCTGGATACCAAGAGGAACTCCAGAGAAAGCGGAAAGGCAATCAACACTGTGGTCAAATTAAACTCACCTGGCTGCGGATCCAAAACCTCGAGCTCTGGAGAACAGCACAGTCACACAAAGCCTTCCTGTCTCTGTGTACACCACACTCTGACTGAAATAACAGAGCAAAAAAGGCCACAGAAGAAAAGCTCCTCCTTCTGTGAAGTGTGTGACTTGCAGTCATTACAGCTGTGCAGCCTCGCAGTGTTAATGATCCACCGAACGCTGTTTATTTCCAAAAAAAAAAAAAAGTTCACCTAATAAATCTGACAAAATCACACAGTCGTGACTAAAGCAACATGTTGATTCTGGTTGTCACAGGTTTCAGGAGAAAAAGACACTCAGATATGAGCCATGTCATATGTATAAAAACAACCGACTTTACTTTATAGTGAAAACAATAATTAAATGCACACATAGGAGTCTAGACGTCTTCATATTTCAGTTTAGAACAGAAAGAAAACATGCACATCGCTCGGGACAAAACGCATGATCTGTTGCAAAACACGAACAGTCACAGTCAGGTTGTTATTTACTGATCTCAGTCAGAATGAGGAACAAAAAGAAAATAAAAATTTCATCAGGATAAGAAAGCCCTAAAATATGCTAGGTGGCAACGCCGTCGACTTGGCTCCTAGATGAGATCGGTAACTCATTTTAATACAAACTCACATCAACCATTTCGTTAGAAACGCATTCACGCATTTACCTAAATCAGCCCATCGTGTAGCAGCAGCAGCTGCAGCAGCACAATGCGTCCGATCATACAGATACAGGTCCAGAACATCGCTTAACGTTCACATCAAACATGGAAATGGAGAAAAAATGCGATCTGTGTGACTCGGCACTGTCGTTGGTGCCCGATGGGCTGGTTTGAGCGTCTCCTGCACTGCTGATGTCGTGGGATTTTCTCTCACAGGAGCCTCTAGAGTTTTAAAACCACAAAACATCCAGTGAGGGAGGCAAAAATGCCTTGTTGATGGGAGAGAGGTCAGATGAGAAAGGCCAGCATGTTTCCAACTGACATGTAGGCTCCTGTAAGTCAAAAAATGCCTCTTTCCAACTATGGTAAATTGTGGTGAGAGTGCACAACATGTCCAACATTGACATGGATGGATACACCAAGGGTTGAATAAATACAATACATCTTCTCGGAGGTGTAGTGCGATATTTCCTTAAATATTCATCGTGAGCTCTGCCTCTTCTTACACACAAGGCGGCAGCGTACAGAGCATGAAGCGTACAGAGCATGAAGCGTACAAGGGGGAACCCAACTGTCCTGAAGCGTGCTTACTTAACAGTTCAAAAAGGTACGCTAATCAGAAGAAAGCATTATGACACACACAACAAATACGCAGCCTCGTTTCATTTGGGCGAAAAAATAAACGTGCCTGAAACAGCCCACAGTCCACGACTGCACATTACATAATGTCCAGAATTCACCAGAGGACAGAAACGCAGTTATTGTAAATGTGTTATATTATTATTGTTATATTATATTATTTAAGATATTATGAATTAATGTGAGTCATACTTGTGTCTAAGAGTCTAAGTGTGTTGTGCTGGCAGTGGCTTAAGCAGAAATTTATTTCAGAGTGATGAAATCCATCCATCCATTATCTATACTGCTTATCCATCAAGGTCACAGGGAAGCTGACTCCAATCCCAGCTGACATTGGGTGAAGGGTGGGGTACATCCTGGACAGGTCGCCCAGCTAGCTTAGGGCTGTGTGATGAAAAATAAAAAACGAAATCATGGCTGTTTTCTCATCTGTTCAATTTAGTCATGTATTTCAGGTAGATGTCACACAGCAGGACGAGCGGCGTTACTGAATCTTTTAAGGCACAGTCCATATCGTGCAACTGTTCCATATTCATAAGACTGCCATGAAATACATTTATGACACAGAAAAACGATTCAAATAACTTTAAAAATGGGAGAAAATGACACCTCATATTCTAATTGCTGATCTACGGTGCATTGACAAAAATAAACGCATTCAAATGGAATATTGCGTTTGTGTCAATATCATCTCACGTCAAGACTGTCTTGCGATGATGTATGGATGATATGTTTAGATTAACTCACACGTTAGAAGCCGTTATTGTTTCTACAGTAACGGCTCATTCACAGTGACTTGTATAGAGGATGTGCCACATAATCGAGGACTATTAATAAAACACAGCCACATGATTTTACTATACCAAGACTGTTAATAGGACCTTGTTTTGCTCAGTAATGTCTTTATGACTAAGACTTTTCGAAAAATCATGAGACGCACACCCTTCAGTGGGCGTCTGTTAGCTGTGTGTCCTTTTAATCTATCTAGCTTCCTTGCCACCCACCCAGCCACCTACTCATCCATCTCACTCACACACACACACACACACACACACACACACACACACACACACACACACACACACACACAGTGAACTCTGTTTCATCTTGTCAAAAACAGTGGTTCATATGACATCTGTGTACTAGCAGGGACTTTCCTTTTAACCGTTGCTGTTTTGCTTTATTTTACAGTTTGAACATGACGCCATGTTATTTAAAAAAAAATCCTGTGTATTAAACATGTCCTTTGCAAAAACCCAAAATCTTTGAATGAATCTAAACATGTCACTTGTTCCTGGCCCCCAATTTATTCAAAAATTTTAGTTGGCTGAAATTTCACTGCGTCTCTACTGAATACTGAATACGTGCATGCAGTCAAGTTTGTGTGTGTTCTTGTGTGTGTTGCCGTCAGCAAACTGTTTATCAAATTTTTTATGCTCGTCCTGCTAATCTGATTTACTTTAAACTAATTTTGCCAGGTGGGATGTTGTGCGTACTGTTCTTTTTTTGCGCGCCTACAACAGGCCAACAGCAAAACCTTCACCTCTGCACAACATTTTATCATATCTATCTATCTATCTATCTATCTATCTATCTATCTATCTATCTATCTATCTATCTATCTATCTATCTATCTATATAAAAATATAATGTATGCACACTTCAACATGAAAAATATTTGCATAAAAGGTGTATTACTGTATACACGTCTCTCCACACTGTTCTCACAGCTTTAATTTGGATTTAAAAAAAAATGGGCATAGAGAACCACTGTTGAAGTGTGTACACATGTTTTGGGACCCTCTGTGTGTATATGATCATATGTATATATAGGTAGGCAGGAAGGTAGCTAGACAGACAGACAGACAGACAGACAGGTAAGCGTGTTGTGAAATAAAAAGCTGCACTAATTTCAAACTATTCTTGAACCAGTGTGTATTAATGGTGCATCAGCAATGTTAACACTTTGTGTATTGCTCATGAAGCTCTATAATTGACACTGGGCGCCAACACATACGTACCCCATATACGTTCACTCACTTCCTTTATGACGATCTTATACTTCGTGATTGCTACGAGACTTCGATAACCACCTACACTGCTCAAACGGCTGAACCACAAATATCACAAAAATGTACCACTGAGCTGAACGTTGTGGGTTTTATAAAAAAAAAAATTAAAAAAAAGGATTCAAACGTTACATGCATGTGCTTCTGCATGCCGTCCATTCTGCACTTGTATTTTCAGTATGACTAACAACAAGGAAGTGATCTAATATTCATGACCCAGGCACAGACCTTTCTTCTCTAAAAGACGCCAGTGTGAGAGTTACAGGATGATGGACTAGATCTGACAAAATAGAACAAATAATGAACTGTTTACTAAGTGGAGGAATTAATGAGGATAAAAAGAAAAGAAAAGAAAAGAAAAGAAAACTGTCATAATTTTGACATTAACTTAGTCCGTTTCTTGGTCCTTATCATAACGGAGGAGCTGGCAATCTAATGTCAATCAGATAGGTCACATCTCTTTATTCTCATTGGCTGATAAATATCAAACTGTACAGATCAACTGTACACACAAATGTACTAGTAATTAAAAAGGTCCACATTGTAGTTGTAGTAGATTTAGTTTTAAAAATTGCAACGTAAAGCACGTATCAGAACCCAGCATGTAGGTACGGTGGCTGTCAGGTGCCCGTATCGTACTTCCAAGTACATACATTCACGCTCCCTTGATTTTTCTGTGCTAAATAAAAAGTATGATCCTCTGTTTTTTAAAACTTAGGTCCTCAAACTTGTTAGCCGGCACCAGCAACCACAGATTCCTCTACATTCTTCTTCCTTGTTTATCTTCCGGTGTGTCCTTCTGTATTCACGATGGAACATCCAGAAGGTGTTCTCTAGAGGTTTGTTCGTTCTGTGATACTGCAGCAGCGCTACATGGTGGCTCAGGGGAAGTGGACCCGCTCTGTATGTACATGTAAAGGGGTTATTCTCACTCACTGACTTGCTCATCTTCTGCCACTTAATCCTGTTCAGGGTCGCAGGGCCACGCAAAGCTGGAGCCAATCCCAGCTGACTTCAGGCAAGAGTACAGGGTACACCCGGGGCAGGTCGCCAATCCAGCACAGGGTCAACAACCATTCACACTCACATTCACACCTACGGGCAATTTAGAGTAGCCAGTTACCCCTCTGTGCATGTCTTTGGACTGTGGGAGGAAACCGGAGTACCTGGAGGAAGCCCACAGGGACACGGGGAGAACATGCAAACTCCACACAGAAAGGCACCCAGATCGAACCCAGGACCTTCTTGCTGTGAGGCTACACCACCGTGTCGCCCAGGGCTTATTCTGATCTTACAGAAACACAATGATTAATAATTAAAGGTAATTATGCATTAAAGAAAACATACTTCAGTGAATGTTATATTCCATTTCTTCTAATAGATTCCCTACATCCTGCATCCTCAAACCAAAGTAAATGCATTACACAATGCCATGTGAACACCCAGTAGATCATCAACGTGGCCTTTTGGTTATCCTGTGAGCTTCATATCTGACCGTGTCAGGCTTACTTCCAATGTGGGTTGCACTAAACTTTATTAGAAATAAAAGCCAGTGGCAGAATATCCATAACTAATTTACCTGTCCTTCACTTCACACTTGGTCTAAACTTGGTTAGTAAAACTTAAAAATAAATTTAGCAATTAAACTACAAAATTTCACCCAACAACCATTACCCTTTTTTAGATTAGGTTAGATTAGATTTGTAGATTAGAGGTTTCCAACATTTTGGCACAGATATCATGCCTAGCCTATACAAAAATCATCTTATGGTATAACGTAGCTTAGCTTATGTGAACATAAAAATGTATCAGTATTATTAAAATGCCCAGGTGCTCACAGAGGCGCACAAGGTGCTGTAAATTGAGTGCTCACTAAGGTATTCCCCAGCAAGCAGCAGTGAAGCGAGTGTGTAGAAAGACTGCCACATGAGAGCACTTCAGTTCTGCGAGCACTGAGCACTACTGCTGCCTCGCACCTCGCTCACGAGTCATGGCCTAAAGAGGAAAAAGCTTATTAACATCCTGAGAATCTTTATTCATTTTTTGCCACTTAATCCTGTTCAGGGTCGCGGGGGGACGCTGGCGCCAATCCCAGCTGACATCGGGCGAGAGGCGGGACACACCCCAGGCAGGTTGCCAATCCACCGCAGGGCGACACACAGAGACAGACAACCATTCATACTCACATTCACACCTACGGCCAATTTAAGAGTAGCCAATTAGCCTAATCCCCTCTGTGCATGTCTTTGGACTGTGGGAGGAAACCCACGCGAGAGAACATGGGGAGAACAAGCAAACTCCGCACAGAAAGGCACCCGTGCCGAACCTGGGGCTCGAACCCAGGACCTTCTCGCTGCAAGGCGACAGTGCTAACCACTCAGCCACCGTGCCGCACCCTGAGAATCTCCGTTTAACCATAAATTTGTATTAATCATCAATTTGTGTTTTATTATTATTATTATTACTACTACTACTACTATTATGTGGTAAACATGTAAATAAGCAATGTGAAAAAAAATTCACCCACTGAAGCCTATTTGACTGTTTTTTTTCCCTTTTCTTTGGTATCTGCACCCTGACCCCCCCCCCCCCCCAAACAAAGAAAAAATTCACAGCTGTTTTGTTGTGTTATTTACTCGGTAGCAAACCCCATATCTAATACAGCCAAACAATCTCTTCTTTCAGACAGCTTTGGGAATGCAGTGGGAATGCAACTGGAATGCAGTTCGGGAACGTTGTTAAAATATGGTAACAGAAATGAAATCAGCATGACCTTATCCGACGCTACGCTCTCCCATCCGTTCTATTTGCATCGCAAAATCAACTTATCACACACAGCAACACTTTATTTAGACAGTCCAGTGTAGACACTTCTCGGATCGGCTTAACGGCTAAATCTAAACAACACTGCAACAATTCGTAGTTGTTAAAGTTTATATAAACTATACACGCTCTAAAGAACAACAAATTGTCCCTTTTCTGTTTCGATAGTCCTATTTACAGCCCTATACACTACACAGACATAAACTTGTCCTTAACCCTTTCAAATGTCAGTGTCACATCATGTGGACTCTACTGATACTTTATATGATGTTGTTAATTAAAAAGACAGAGAAACATCCTTTAACATCGTTGGGCATCAGTTGATGTTGCAGAAATGTGCAATATTAAACAAATGTTTAAATATTTTATGCTACGAGGATCAGAAATAGTGTTTGTGGGAATGTGGAAGCATGATTTAGATCAAGGGTGTCAGATTCAATTTTGGCCACATAACTCGGAATGACCTCATTTTCAGTCTCCATGTGTTTGAGCTACAAAGTGGGAGAAAAGTCAGCAACAAGCTAGCCAGCTAACTGTGAGGAGTGATGTATATTTATCACCTTGAAGCAGTGTTATAGAAGAATGCATCGGAGTGTGGATCGTAAAGAAAATGCATACATGCGGCATAGCTCATTTAAACCGAATGAAGTGCTGCTTTGTTTACTGCTGATGCTGGGAGCAACCATGTGGATTTGACATCACTTGGGACAGTCCCGAGATTCCAAGTAGGAATTAGGAGTTGAGGGGGCATTTTCTTGTCAGACCTACGACCATTTTAGTCAAATGCAAGGTCAAGTGGAGCTTACCAAAAATGAATAATGACTAAAAATGTCAGCAACTCCTCTTAAACGTGCTCATCGTTCAGTATGCATCGGAAATGTACATTCTGAATGCACAAATGGACTGAAATGGATCTATCCTCACGCAGATCTATCCTCAGACAGGTCCGCCTGTCTTGCAAGCCTTTGATGCAACCAAGGAATATTCCAACCGCCATGTCGCTCCGTCGGCCATTGGCACGCTCACCCTCGCGCCTGACTTGCATGTCTTTGGACTGTGGGAGGAAACTGGAGTAGTCAGAGGAAACCCACACAGATACAGGGAGAACATGCCAACTCCACACAGAAAGGCACCCAGGTGGACCCCGGGGATCGAACCCAGGACCTTCTTGCTGTGAGGCGACAGTGCTAAATCACTACTAGAAAAACCCAAAACAAAAGAAAATAGTATATCCGTTAGTAAGTATCATTCCGCGTTATACATCTCCCAAAGACTGGCCTAAGTTTTCAACCCCCTTGAACGTTCTCACATTCTGTAGCGTTACAGCCCGGAGCCGAAATGGATCATTTGGGATCATGGGTCATGACTCTACAAAAAACAGGCAATAATGTTCTATTAATAAAGTAGAGGAGGGAAAAATCAATATAGTTTGCAAAATTGCTTACAAATTTTGAAAAAAAAAAAGCCACATAAACTGAAACCAAAATAGCTCTCATAAAGTGCAACAAAGTTACAGAGGTAGACTTTTAGCTTCCCAATGAAGAATTAGCATACGTTGAGTTTACGGCCCTGAGTCGTGGACTACAGTTGCCCCCTCGTACCTTCCATCCCCCCGAACCTTTTCCCAATTCAGTTATGCTCCACAGGATGATTTTAAGTTAGACCGCGCGTTCTGAATTCATTTGGTGGGTCAGATTTGAACTTTTGAACCGACCCCATGCCACTGCCTGTATGCTTGACAACCCTAAATTATATGATTTGACAAATGTAACAGGAATGCCCAGAACACACCCACTTCACAGCATGTAAAGCATCTTCAGTATTTGACCGAAATACACAAGATGTTTTACTCCCAGTGACATTCTGCATACATGGTGTATGTTATATAAACTGGAGAACATTCTCTATCTTCGCAGTGCATAATGATGTGATATGAACTGAGCAAATCACTCTGGGCATCATGGAGTCACAGGACAGAGGAAGTTCACATTCAGTGCAAGACTATAAAGCACTCATGTGCGTCACATGCAGTATCAGAATGCAGAAATGAATTCTTCGGCAAGCGTGAGAGCCGTATTGAACGCACCAAACACCTCTTTTCGGTCAGCAGTTTGTGTTTACTTAGAGAAAGAACAGAGTGGCAAATATAGCAAGTCTGTGTAGTTACTCATGAGCGAAGGAGGGGTGTCAGAAATACTAGGCAAGCAATTAATACACATGCCAAGTTGGATTTGTCCATACAGTGGGACCTTGACTCACGAACTCTGTTTGTGACCCGCTTTGTTCGTAACCTGAATCCGTTTTTCCCATTGAAATGAATGTAAATCCAATGAATATGTTTCAGCCTCAAAAACATGTTTTTAAAGTGTATTATGGATGTGTGTGGCAATAAAACATAGAATAAAATTAAAATCACCTTAATTATAGAAAAATAAAACTTAATGAAATAAACAGATGATTTTAAGCTTCTCATGTTTTGCGATTATTTCTTTCTTTGTTTCAACTGTTAAACGCTTAGGCTTCTTACTCTCACTACCATTTCCACTTTCTTGGGACCCGTAATGAAGCTTATAGAGCAAAAATGCAGTGAAACACAACGAAAAAATGCTGAGAAAATCTTTTTAATGATATTTAAGCACAGAAAAAAAATAATCAACGTTTGAAAAATCCTTAATTATACAAAAACTTACTGTAAACAACCAAGAAAACGAACCTGACGAGTCGAATTCTGGCATTAAGGAAGTGAGAAGGAAGATGGAGGAGGTTATTGTACAGCCAATGAACCCACGTCTGACAGACTGATTAAAGGGACACGTGCGTCTTTGTTAGGTACACAATACGCAATTGCGCAATACACAAACAGAAAATGGTTCGGGTTCGAGTTCGGTTGGGGCTGTGTTTGTTTGGTACCTGATTATGTGATCGTGACCAGATGCAAAATTTTGCCGAATTTTTGTTCGGAAACCGATTTGTTCGTGTTCAGAAGCATTCGGGACCAGAGGTTCCACTGTATATAGGAAAAACTGTTTAGCATGAAGTTCGTTTAGTAATGGGAATCTCAAATCGCCTTGTGATCCAATCACATTTCAACCCAGGGTACCGGCTGTGATTATAAACCAATTCTATATGTATCCTGAAACGTCTTCAGTCTTCATTCATCTTGACTGCTTTAAGATTTTTTTCTGCAGAACGTATTATCATCATCAAACACTTGGCTTAATGTAATGGTCCTTTGTGAGGAAAGGTTTGCTACTGCTGACGTTTTCAATTTCAAGAGAGGTCAAAATGTTGACATAAAAGTATGATTTGCAGACCTGATAATCCCAAAAAGAGATAATTCAGAGTCGTGGTGGGGATTTGGGGCTTGTAGTCCTTTCACAAATCATGTGTGTAGTGGAGTTTGAGTACAGGGCATTACGGTAATCGCCAGCTGGAACGACCTACTTCTAATCTGTGTTAGTTAAGGCAAAGGGAGAAAAGGTTTCCATGCACGCTTTCCATTTTTAATTTATAAGAAGCGTGCGTGAAAACTTTTCTAGTGTTTGCATCTTAGCTGAAAACAAAAAAAATTCCCCCATCACATTCTCATTAGGAATGCAATTAAAATGACTATTAAAACTGTGTATTATTAATAAATCATATGAAAACATACTATTGTAAACTTTTAATCCTTTCTTGGTTCAAATTTACTGCCTTTTGTCACAAGCAACGTAAAATAATAAAAAAGTGTTGTTTTTGACATCACTCAAATTATAGCTATACTAAAACTTCCTAAAATCAACAAACTTCACCTTGATAGATTTGATAAAAAATGACTGAGCTCTCTAAAAGAAAGGCCATGGCATCTTTCAGGACAGAAAAATCAAGAGAAGAGCACCAGCCAAACATTACAAACGTGAGACGGGGATATCAGACACTTTCGGACCAGAGGAACTTTTTCATAGTTCTTAGAACTGTAGGATTTAAAAAAATTTATTTTTTATTTTTTATTTTTTTATGTGACTGCACTGCAGTAACTGAGAAACAATACAGATCTTAGAAGGTGTCTTCTTTTTTAGGAGGGACTTTTTTAGCTCCTACTTCAGGGTAGGTACTCTCCCAGCACAACGGAAACCCAGCGTGATGTATGTGTACGCTGAACGGTCCAGACGTGAGAGAAGTGTCGTGAGATTCTTCAAGTCAAGTCGGGCAGTAGTCAATTCTTTTTATTAGTCAGTGTGCACAGGATAAAACTGAGAGAAACGTAGAAAAAAAATGCTCATCATGTTTCCACATCGCTGAAAAAAAAAAAACCCCAAATCTCTATCGCCAGATAGTCTATATGACAAATCCTCATGTCTTCGTATTGCAAAGCTGAATCCGGTTCGCTTGGAAACGTTCAGAGTTGGGTACAGTTTTAAATCCATGAAACACTTTAGTAGTATAAGCAGTAGTGCTGCCACGATTAGTCGACGTAATCGACCATGAAAATTAGTCGACGTCAATTTTATTGGTCGACTAGTCGCCCATTTATTTATATAATGTTACTAACACTATTACACAGTGCTTCTCAGATAGCGGGGCGCGCTCCGGTGTGATGCCGCGGGGGCGTGTGACCCCGGGGAATATGCACACACACACGCGCGCGCGCGCTCGCTCACTCGGCGCAACGCATTAAATTGCAGGAGCGAACCATTAATTTTAAGAAAAATTAAAGAATATTTAACATTTATGAAAAGAAAGGCGGAGAGAGACAGACAGCCCCGAGGCGGCGTTAAAATGTTTGGGGGGGGG
>JAQLOM010161144.1:0-12292 GCA_030068315.1 Chrysichthys thysi
ATTTGTAGTGACGTCAGGACGCAGCTGCTGCTGGGAACTGTAGTGTGAGTTCTGAGGAGGGTTGCCAGAGTGTGTTAAATCGAGCGGGTTGCCAGAGTTCCTGACATCTGCCATTAGATTTGATCACTGACCGCCCCACATCAGAGAAAAACACCGTTATCCTTCTCCTAGGAGATCCATCGAGTGAAAGTTGCACTCACAACAATACCAAGATTTTACATTTTGTGCACATGTTGTTCCGGGTTTGATATTGTTTTGGGTTCTCCGTTTTTTATTCTAGTTTTGCACTTTATAGTCTGTTTGCTGATCACCTGACCTAAGCCTGTTTCTGATTCTGTGATTGGAGATTTTAATCACCTGTTTTAATCAAGTCCATCGACACCCTGGTGATCACCTGACAGTATTATTTTCATTGGTACTCTTCAATTTCTTTCTCTCGGGGGAGACTTCAAGAATATTCCTTATCTGTATGCTTTTTTTCCCTAAACTACAGTAAGGTCTTTAGCCATATTGTTCATACCATATGGTCTTTAGCCATACTTATAAAAAGTTACAACAAGATCTTTAGCTATACTTCTAAATCCCTGTCAGTCCATATTCATCACCAGCTCATGCCATCTTTCCAGCCTCACTTCCATATTGTCTCCTTTGCCCTGGACGTTATCGTCCTGTGGGAACCTAACACTCATCTTCAGCTATTGACTTTTGTACTATATTTGACTGTGGCTCACTCTATACACATCTGGTTAGGTCCATCAAACAAATATTAACATGTGGGTTGGTAAAATATGTTTACAGAGTGACTCAAATGAGCTGGCTGCCACTCAACCCCAAAGTGTACTAGATCTACCCCCATGATGAACAGTTCACCAGAGTCAGAAACAGGTTTAGAATTGAAATCAGAATTGCGGTGAGTCAAAACCTTACATGTGCCAAGTTGGCCACTTCTTTAACCTGCTCAGTCCTGGATATTTAGAATCCCAGAGAGATCCGGAACCGCTGACCCCCTCGACTGAGCCAAGCCAACATGGCTGCCACCATTCTGAGGAACATTAGAAATAAGAAACATAGAAATAAGAAAACGAACAACTTCAAAAAACAAATCCACGAAGAAACATCCACATTATTCCAGTATAACATGATAAAATAGCCAAAAAGGACTATGGAAACTTATAAATGGTTTTTCCAACAATGACTACCAAGATGAAGAAGGGGACTATGCATAAGTACAAGTATTTAGTTCCTCTCTTGAAAAACTATAATTGTCAGTTATAAAACGTGACAATGGTTTGAATGTCCACTGCTCCATTCTTCTTTTCTGTCACTCCAGTGTCTGTGGTGGAAGCCAAACACCAGCACACCTCAGTGTACTTAATGAGATGCTGATGAGGTGATCACCTGAACCAAATCTTATTTAATGAGGAAAAGTAAACCTGGGCTCCCCACTATGCTCTCGCAGTAGGACCAGTTTGGATGGAAAAACAGTGCTAGACCTTACACTTAACTGGAATATAAAAATATCTCTTCATCAGAAGAGATAAAAATGAAAAGATCTGAGTGAGAAAAAGAAGGGTTCAGTTCTGGCTTTACCTGCGGAGCCACAGTGAGCGTCAACTTGCTTCCATCCTCAAGGTTTCAAAGATGGCAGTTTATAAGATCAGGATCAAGCAGCAGACCTTGGAGACCACAAACATACAGACTGGCAGGCACAAAAACGCTCTCCACTGACCAGGATGATCCTTAACTCCTTCAAATGTCACTCAACAAAAGTAAATGACATCAAGTGACTTTCAAAAAGTATGGCAACTGGCAGCTGCATGGCAAGGAGACGGCGACCTGAAGAGGCCTCCAAGCCGCAGTGTCTCACACTACTGAAGTTTGGTGGAGAATTGTTGATGATCTGGGGGTGATTTGTAAAGGACATGTGAATTAGGCCATTTCTCCTGGAAGGAAACTTGCTTTCTTCTGCTCTGAAAATGTTCCCAACTCCATCAAGGTGTGGAAGGTCAAGATCAAGACCCTGTAATGGCCAGTCCAATCTCCAAACCTGAACCCTCCTGAAAACCTCTGGAATGTGTTTAAGAGGAAGATGGATGGTCACAAGCCATCAAACCAAGCTGAGCTGATTGAATATTTGCTCCATGAGTGGCATAAAGTCACCCGAGAACAGCGTGAAAGACGGTGAAGACGACCGCAAGACGCATTAAAACTGTGATTAGGTCTCAGGGTTAAGTATATAAGTGCGGTGCATAAATGACTTGTGAGGCAATATAAAATGTAATACAAGTACATTTATCTCCAAAATTAATCACGATACGCAAACAATTATCTATATTTGTTGAAACAAACAGCAAATACAGCCTTCAGCCATTTGTGTAAATTTGTAAACATGAACAACCAGCAACCACTAATCTCATTACACGTATAGATTTGTAAAATAAATAAATAAAAGGTCTAATTTTGACCACTGAGGTCATTTTTCAGCATTTACTCTCAAGACTGACTTTCATTATTGCTTAGGTTTACCTCCGTAATCAAGTTTACTGTTGATTGTAAGATGGTTTTGGATTCCTTGGTTCTCCTCGAACCCATGTGGAAGCTAGGAAGAATTCTCCATGACACTCTGCAGAGGGAAGCACATTACAGACCACCTACCTTTGTGACTGGAGTAACTGAATTCTTTCCCTAACCCTGTTTCTGGGGCGTCCAATCCCCTGCCAGCTGTCTGGGGTGAATGTGGGATTTCCAACTCATGAGCACAAAGGGACAGAGAGCGGGATTACAGCTAAGCCTGGCCTGGTCTCGAGGTGAACGCTTGTTGGGTTTATATGTTAGTTTCCGTTTAGTTTGGAAAAACACATGAACAAAATTGAGAACAGAGCATGCTTGGCCATCTTCTCATGGTTGTTTGTTGGTCTGTTAATGAAGTCTCGACTCTGTGATTAATCTCCTGCTTGAACAGCTCTAAATGAACAGCACAAGTTCACCATCATGACACTGTTCCTCTCCCAAACACCAAACAGTATGTGGTGTAAACCACAACAGCTCACTTCTAATACATCCAGAGGATCTCTGTGATCGATCAAAGTGCTTTCAGTACAAAAGCCGATAAAAATACTGAGAATATAATGAGAAAAAAAACAAAAATATGTTTTGCTTCTTGCATAAAACATTTTGAAAGTGTTACATGGGTGAAGATAAAATAATGTGTGTCCTATTTCTACATGACGTCATGGACATCAACTGCAATGCCATGTTCCAGCACCAGAGGGCGCCGTATCTGCTGTCTCTGTTGTATGTGGATGTGATTGTAGTCAGTGTTGATCAGTACTCCGTGCTCTGGGTTCCAGTGAGAAGTTTGTTCTCTTCACTCAGCGTTCCTGCTGGCGGCGCTCTGCACTTCGCACTCTATTCTCCAAACATTGGCTTGTGATAATGAATCATGCAAGAAAAAAAATCTGATGAAAGTGAAAATAAACAAATGGGTATTCTATATGGAAATGTAATGGATATAAAAAAGTTTACACCCCACCGTTGAAACTGCAGATAAGATCAATCATATCAGATCTTTTGCCAACTTTTACAGCATCCAGCAACCTTCAAGAGGAAAACAAACTTAACAGCAATAATCAGGTTGCGTAAGTTTGCACTCCCCAAACTCTTCAGCTGTCTATCAGAGCCCTACAGGTTTAGTGCTGAAACAGATTGGCATTTGGAGATACCCATGATTCCCTGTGGTGCTCCAATCCCAGCAGAAGAGAAGCACCCTCATAGCATAATGCTACCACCACCATGCTTCACCGTGGACATGGTGCTCTTTGGGTTATAAGCTGTCTTGTTTTTGAAATAATCATAACTTTATAATAAAGCCCCAAAGGTTCTACCTTGTTTTCATCAGACCATAACACATTTCAGCACATGGTTTGGGGTGATTTAGGTGGCTTGGATGATGGTAGAGGAAGTTCTCCAGTGTATCCACTCTACCCCACAGCCCAGCCATCTGAAGAACAGGAGAGGCTGTGGTCACATGCAGGGAGTGAGCAGTGCTCTGCAGATGTTCCTGCATCGCTGTTGTAGGTCCCTCAGCTCTCTCTCTGATAAGATGTTGTCTTGTCCTTTAGTCTGTTTTGGAGGAACATCCTGTTCTTGGTGATGTCACTGTGGTGCTCCATTTTCTCCACTTGTTTGTGACGGTCTTCACGGTGTTTTAGAAGTTGTTTTGGACCCGTGTGCTGTGTACAGAACTCCTACAGAAACAGCTGGTCTTTATTCGGGGATAAGAGAATGTTTTCACTGATGACAGCTGGATGAGAGAGACTTTGACGCTGAGTTTGATGGCTTCAGGCCGAGCACCGTCACATGACGTGTCATGCAGCCAGGTTATTGTTCCTTTTTAAACTTTTCTTGCTTAAAATATTGCTATTAGTTTTTCACATGGATTTTCTTAGTTTCTTTGTTTTGTTTTTGGCTTTTTATGTTTTCCAAAGCACAGTTTTCTACAGGGGCACGAAGATTTTTTCTATATCCGCTGTAAAGAATCATACAGACAAATAAAACAGACAACGTGCAAGTCACTTTTTAAAAAAAATATTCTGAATATTCATGTGACTTTTCTATAGGACCATTTAGCTTGCACCATACAATGAGTTATTATTATTATTACATCATTGTCATTTGGCAGACGCCCTTATATTTTTATCTCATTTATACAACTGAACATTTTGAGGTTAAAAGCCGTACTCAAGACCAACAGTGGCAGCTTTGTGGTGCTTGGATTTGAACCCCTGACCTTCTGATTAGTAGTCTAACAGCTTACGCCCTGTAACCATCATCATCATCATCATCATCATCATCATCATTGTTTCTAACACAAAGAGTAGAGAGAGAATCCCTACTTTCACAGAACTTGTAAACCGTTTTTTACACATTCTCTTAAAGCATTGCAGTTGGTTGCTCATTGCTGATCTGAGATCCTCCACAATGCTGACGATTCAGGCGTCTGATAATGAGGTGATTAGCGATCAGAGGAACTCCAGGGCCGAGGCTGTGGGCTGTATTTAATGTTCTTGGCAGAAACCCACAGCCTTCTGACTGTTATCTCATTTAGATTGGATCTCTCTTTAGTTACTGCAGACACTTTAATGATGATGTGCTTTTCGCCAAACAGGTTTTCCTTTTGTTCCAAACAGTGTGGAGAAAACAGAGGGAGGAGTTTTCCTCATGAGCAACACATAAATGCAAACCTCACCTTCGTGAGGTACGACATTCTCTCTCTCACTCTCTCTCTCCGCACACACACTCACAAACACACAAACACACACACTCAAACACTCACACACACACACACACACGTCGACCATGAAGCCGGTTCTGCTGATCAGCGTTTGTGTCCTCGTCTGTCTGGCTGGTGAGTGTGGCTCTCACTGACTCCGGAGTGTTAGTGTAGATATCGGCACGGTGACTCTGCTGTGTTTCGGCTTCGTTATGTACTGTGAGCTCGTCCTTGTCACTTTGGACACTTTCTATCTTTTATCTAGAAAGACAAAGCATTTCCAGGGACATATTAAAGATACAGATGGTGTTTGTTTGAGGGTGTGGGCTTCATACGCTTTCTCCTGAGAGCGTAACTCGTGTGTCCATGTTTGCGATGGACGACACTGAGACAGGAACAGGTTGAACAGGAAGTGGTGCTATCATCACATCTGCTACCTGATCCTTCTGTTCTTTGTAGCAAATTCACATTTCGAGTCTGAAGCTTATCTCTGGGCGCTGCTGGTGTTGTGTCCTGACACCTGATTGGTCAGGAGGTCCTCTTAAGGGATTTACTCCTTGGTGAATTGATGTTCGTGGTTAATCCTGGCATGAAACATGTCGCCGGTCTACATTCCGTACACACCGTCCCTCTTGTACTTTCCGTGTTGCTGTTTCTTGTCACGTGCTCAGGTCTGTTTGCTCTTTTCTGTCCCATCGTTCAGCCCTCACGGCGGCGGACGACAGCGCCACACCCAGACAGGTAAAATGCAAATGTTGTCCTGCCACAAGTGCTACCAGAAATGAACACAGTCAAATACTTTTACTTGGAGAATTGTTGGTAAGTGTGTGCGTGTGTGTGGTGATTTTTTTTCACAGGCCAACTGCCAGAACTATGTAACTGACGTTTGCACGCGTGAATTTGTCCCACTGTGCGGTGACGACGGCGTGACGTACTCGAATGAGTGCACGCTGTGTGTGGAAAGCAGGTACGTGGACGAGTGACGAAATGATGAAACACTGAACGGCTAAACGGTGTGACCCCGAAACACACAGTCATACAGAACGTCTTCTGGACAGCGCGCTTCTGTGTCTGTTTATCGTTACTCCATGCCCTTAATTCAGGACTTTCACTCCGTACTGAAAACAAGTGCTGATTGTCCTGAGAACATCACTAGCTCTGCAGGTGCTTCATATTTCTCCATGAAGCTTTACATGTGTGTGTTTTCCTCTTCAGGAAGCAAAACAAGAACATCCTGGTGGTGAAGAGTGGAAGTTGCACCCCTGTGTAGTTCACGTTCAGGACTGCACAGCTGTCTCTTCAGTTGGACCACATTTCCCGTCCCCAGCAGTAGTGTCTCATCAGGAGACGTCTGGACACCCACAGATTAATCCAATCCAAGTCATGATCCTGTTTCAGGAATTTAGGCCACAGTTTTGTTTGATGTGAGAAGATTTTAAGTTGTTGTTGTTCCTCTAGCACTAATGCGCGCACTTTCACAGTGACTGTCGTGATGTATTAAATATTTACTTATAATTTTATGCTGTTAATACCTGCCTCCTTCTGACGTATCCTAATCTAATGTTTCTAATACTATAGAATCAAACATGAGTAAATAAATAATCAAATAAATAAATATGATTATTGCTGTGTTCTTCTCTGCGTGCGGCGTGTCCTCCAGTCCAAAACGCTGGAAGTTAAAAAGTGAAAAATACACAGTGCGTTTTTATAATATTGGTGTTTTTCTTGGCAGTTTTTAGTTATGAAAACATTCTGATATTTTTCTTGTAAATACACATTCATACGGCCAATAATGTAATTTAATAATCATATATTTGGTTTATTGTCATTTTTTATGACAGGAAATATCACATGAATTTAGTTATCTTTAAGACGTTTCCAGATCAGCTGCTAAGAGTATTTATTTATTTATTTATTTATTTATTTATTTATTTATTTATTTATTTATTTATACACTTATTACAACTAATGCATTTTAGTTTCTGTACAACACAAAATGATTTTCTGAAACCCAATCAGTGAAACTGGTGATGCTTTGTCATTTCTCTGTTTTTTGTTAAAGCTCTCTGAGCAGGAAATTACCACGTTTTTATTTTCTTTTTTGCTTTAGTGTCACTTTTATTTAAACGAAAAAAAAAATGTTAAAATTAAAAGAATTTTTTTTTAAAGTTCTAAAATTCCAACACTTAATTCGTTGTAATCACCAAACGATACTTAAAATAATAAAGAGGTCATTAAAAATGTATCCTCTGAAAAGGTTTTATTATTTTATTAAGGATTAAAAACTTTCATTATTGATTACTGAAGAGAGTAACAATAACCTCTAAATAATAATAAAGGATCCATAAGTTAAGTCCTGATCTTCGTCTACACACATTTTGTTATTCCTCATCTGTATTTATGTCATTTAAAGAAAAGGAATTCAAACTTTGACTAAAAAACATCGAACAACCTGCTGAATAAATCTTCTCTTCTCACATGGGACGCCGCTTCATCGGTTTAGCTTTTAACTCGGCTTCTGCTGACTCGCTGTTCTCGTGATGTGAAGGCTGATATTTTTCATTTCGTTTCATTTCATACCTGAGATTTTACAATTTACAACGGTTCGTTTTTATGAAAGCCGAAGTGAGCGTCACACTGAGATGGATGACAGTCTCTGAGCCCCAGCAGCTTCCTCTCCTCAGCTTTACGTTCTCCCTGAAGGCGTCAGAGGGAGGAGCCTGTCGGGGCGTCGCCGCGTTGCCATGCGGTGACTGGTTCTGGCTTTGATCTGGTCATCTGCTGCCGGTGAGACAGAGTGACCTGACGACAGTACTGACATCAGCTACACGTCTCACTCTCACGTGATATTCTTGTGCCAGGGTGTGAACACTCCCTCTAAACGACACACTTCAGTGTTTGATTTACAAAAATTCCCTTTTCTTTTGGTTGCTGAATGAATTATTTTGCGCCGTGTAACCTTTCTCAGGAGAAGAACCACATCAGGTAACTTCAACAGAGATCAAAATTAGAACCCCTCACCTGGATTTCTCCCAAATAAATGTTCCTTTAGGTTTATATGGCTTTGTCTTATATATATATATATATCGTTAGTCTCATAGCATAATTGCCTAAGTCCTACTTCAATGAACAATGACTTAGGCAATTATGCTGTGAGTCTAACGATATAGTTTTTGGAAAAATCATACCCTACACTGGGTATACATATACAGTAACTCTATTAATCTTGATTTTCAAACTAAAAATGAAGAGATTCTGTCTAATATTCTCATGTAACAGTACCCTATGGGTGAAATGTTGAATTTCCAAGTATTTCAAGTATCAGTGCTCTTAAGAGTGTGAACTGACTGTGGATCAGACGTCACTGACAAATAAGGTATTCAAACTTGATGTGACCTCCAAAAAATGTCAGCTGGCGCAACCACAGCGTACTGACGAACATGATATTTTAGGTAATTCTCTTTCGTGTCTGCACTGCAGGAGAAGCTGTAAATCCCCGAGCGCAGTTTCACGCAGAACTGACCCGTTTAAATCCATCAGTCTTTCGACTCGCTGCTTGTGCCAGCCGACCTCTCGGGCTCTTTTCATATTAAACAGGCTTTTCTCGCATCGAAATAATTCTGCTTGAAGTGACACGTATGTATATTTTTAAACTGAACACTATGATAATATCGACATGTTTGTAATGCATGTCTCGGGCTCGTACCACCCGACCTCGTAAACTGAACCGGAAGAACCTCGGCTCAAAACTCCTGACCGGTGAGGTCACTTCTTTATGAAGCCACGCCTGAGCCACTATTTCTGAAAAGCACGCCAAAATTATTCGTCGCTCCCCGTCATGTTTGAAGAAACCAGAATTCATGGATTGACAGAAGTCATCTTCAGTGAGCTCTTCAGCATAAAGTGTCTTATTTGTGTTATCACTTTTTTAAATTCATAAAGGCTTCAAATCTAAAGTCACCCCAAGCTGTTTCCTCTCAAATCTGATTGGACTAAACGTTGCTCAGGTGGGCAGAGGGGGGCGCTCCACCTGACGTGTCCAGAATTTGGGAGGAAATGAAATTTTCTTTTGAAGCGCCAGACGTGTATTCATATAAAGCAGTTATAGTTCATTAATGCCACGCGTGTCGTGTATTTATCAAATGATTATAGAGGAAAAACTTTGACTTAAAGCTTAAAAAGCGTCTCAGCACTGAACAGATAAAGATAATGCCACTGCGTTACGCTGCTGTCCTCAGAAGGACAAAGGGACGCGTGGGAGTGTGTGGTGAGAGACATGAGGGATCTGGCAACCGGATTCAAGAGACAAGGCCTGAGTTTAACGTGCTTATAGTTAATAGTATGGTTTTTTTTTTTATCACAGATGAAAAAAGAATGACATTACTTGACGAGACCTCTATAAAGGGGAAGGATTTCTCCACTTGGATCGTGATGTAAAGCGGGACATTTGATCAGATCCAAACTTTACAGAGCCAGGCACAGCGGACTCCGATGTGGAGAAGCACTGGCAGTTGTTTATTCTGGCGTTGGTGCGTTTCCTGTCACAGCACCAGGTGTGCTTAGACTTCTGCCATGGAGGCGTGTCTATAAAATGATTGACAGGACGCCCATCCAAACATGACCAAGTGCTGCGGAGCGTAAAGCAGGGTTTTCCCAGTGGGTTTTCTCAGGTTTTTTCCCAGCAGGTTTTCTCAGCCTCTCTACTGATCAACCCATCACTTAAACCTGCACCATGATTTGCCATCTGTACAAAGACGAATTAAAAAAAACACCCAAACACAACCAGCTTTCCCTGAGTTTATTAACTGAAGGTGAACATGAAGATGTAGGGTATGGATTCAAGTCCCTGGGTGAGAGATTCAATCAGCCTGGAGTAAACGCACGAACCGTCATGAAGTTCTGTTCCTCGTTTGTTCGATCGCGTCTCTTTCTCAGACTCTCGACCTGAAGCAGCCGATGAGGCTTTGAAACGAGTTGTGAAAGCATCTTGCCGTACCGGCTCATCCGGCCCCACGCCCGTCTATTTATATCAGTGGCCTCAATGAGATGAAAACACGCAGCAGGATTGTGCTGTGTAATGTTCATGTAAGCCATGTTACCATGGTAACGGCGCTGGTTGTCTACAGGGGCCGCACCGTGTTACATCAGCTGTTCAACAACGTAATCTTTATAAAGTCCTCGTTCACAACGCCACATGTTTTCCAGTAGCGTTTCCCTCTTTGAGTGACGCACAGAGTTTACAATCATGCTGCTGTCAGACCGCTATGAGCAACAACAACAACAACAACAACAACAACAATAAACTCTGTAAAGCTTTATCAACGTTTAATGGTTCTGTCTAGGCCTAAACTACACCCCTCACTAGTTGACGAGTTGCAGCTTGTCCATGTTAACGTCTGTTTTAATAATAAATAAATATTACTGTGATATTTCCATAAGAGGTTCCATTAAACAGACTGTCTGTAGGATTTAAGCACAAAGCTGTGTCTCTACGCAGTGTTGCTCAAAGCGATTTGTAAACTAGCGCACTTCCTGTTCCATGACATAATTACCGCTAATCATCTGTCATTCCGCCATTCGGCAAACTCCGCCCTAAATATGAGTCACCGAAACACACTGTAAATGTTTGTACTCAGGCTAGCCTTGCCTCGGTCTTTACCTGCACAGCGGTTTATCAAACGCAGCACTAAACACTGTCGGCCTGCTGAAAGATGACTAAAGACTCGTGAGTGAAATGTGAAGGTGGAAACGCTGATGTGACTCGGCTGTCCACTTGTGATCCGATCACCGAAGATGCATTTTAAATCAAGTGTAAACAGGGCCACTGATGTTAGTGTGAACAGAGACCAGTGCAATAAAGACACGGCGATGAGGACCGTGTTTAAACACCAATTTAAAAAATTTTGTCAGAGAATTGGTTAGGTTGTTTGACCTTTTGGGAAGGTTCTGTACGTAAACTGTGCTTCTCTGACGAACTGAGACCTCGCCCCGTTGTTTTCAGTGAGTCCTCAGTACCACGAGTGCTTGAGCAGAACTGAATGTTTGTGGTGTGAAGTGTGGGTTGGCGTGGTGAGAATTTAGTTCATAGGCCAATTTGTTCGCCATCTGACGCGTTTGGGAGCCGAGGGTCTGCTGTACATGAAGTGAACACTACAAGTCCTTCTTCTTCCATGAGTAGAAGCACTGCTTCTGAACTGATAATACCTTTGAGTCATTATTCCTGAGCGAATCAGTCATCTGCTGAAGTTCCACCTGAGGAATTCCTTTCCAATGAGGTTTTTTACACATCCACTACGAACACGCTTAACATGAACTTCCTTTAGCTGAGAAACACATTTTTTTAGAGTTGTGCTAGCTACCTGAGCGAGCCATGCCAGAGTGAACACGGGAGGTGAGGTCAGCTGGGCAGCCCCACCCTGCTGGGGTGTCACGTGGCCCGAGCCTTGGTTCTGCTCATGGACATGCGTCCAGCTACATGGTTAGCTATCTAGAAAAGATGTATATGTGTTGGACGATGTTCTTGTGTAGCCCTGTCAACGCAACTACCAGCACCAAGCGAGACTCCAAACACAATGCACTGATTTATTTATTTATTGATTTAGAAAGAAAAGTGTGAGGAACAGAACAGTCAAAGCTGTTAATGTTCCTTAAAGAACCCAGCACGAGATTCACCGGTTTAAAAGCTGGAACAACACGATCCGTCTCTTTGTCTGTATCCGTATACCATATTGTCTATTTGTGAGCGAGGATGCTGTGGTAGAGTTTCCCCGTCACGTGGACGTGTGTGTCGCTGAACCCGGCGGCGTCCAGCAGGTGTGTGTACTCGGACGCTTTCCGCTCTCGACCCTCTGTCTGAACCAGCATGTTGAGTGTGTAGAGCTGAGCGGAGAGAGGACCGCTGTTATCTTCAGAAATGAGGGACTCAATCACTAACACACCGCCGCCTACACACACACACACACACACACACACACACACACACACACACACACACACACACACACACACACACACACTCAC
>JAQLOM010161166.1:0-12290 GCA_030068315.1 Chrysichthys thysi
ACATCTTATACAACAAATAAACAAGTAATCATCACAATCAAACATCTTATACAACAAATAAACAAGTAATCATCACAATCAAACATCTTATACAACAAATAAACAAGTAATCATCACACTCAAACATCTTATACAACAAACAAACAAGTAATCATCACAATTAAACATCTTATACAACAAATAAACAAGTAATCATCACACACATCTTATAAAACAAAAAAGATAACCATTACACAAACATACAACAAATAAACAAATTATCACCACACACAAACATCTTATACAACAACAGCTTTTTACAAAATGTACACAAATATTCATAACATACAATCATCTAAAGAAACAACTCAGCTAAGCTAAATATACTGCTTTAACAAATAACTAAGAATGATGATTTTGTGATTACCAAAGTGTGACTGATAAACATATTTCTGTGGTTACACTTGGAGAAACAGACAACTTGGCCATTTCTGATATTTTTCCATAGTAATGGAAAGATTATTGTTTAGAGAACCACACCTCACATCCTTTGCGCTGGTGGTGGTGCTGTGATAGGGTGATGGCCTGTAGATGACCCCTTAAAATACGAGTGTGTTTTGAATGTTGAATGATACAGGACTGCTGGTGCATCACATCCCGTAATAACAACAGCGTATCCATCGGCTAATGGACGGATGCAGGATATTGCAGCAAGCAAAACACAAAATGCAATAAAGCCAAGTGTGTCCAAGAACGGTTCTGCAAACATGACTATATTTCTAATTCAATTTAATGTGCTGGCCTGCGTAGACATCAAGCCAATTGAACATCTGTGAAATGTCATAAGCTGTATAGAGCAGAGACTGCACTACCAGCCACGTAAAAACAAGTACAGAAACTCGTGGTAAGAACACAGAAGCAAAGTAAAGGTACACATAATCTTTATAACGCTGATTTTAGGTATTGATGGCAAAGTCACCATTCTATCTCCAAGGAACCAAGGACTGTGAGAAAACATTAGCTAGGTCCAACTGACAACTGATTTATCGTTTGACCCAAATGAGCAGAATGCTAATAGTTAGCTGTCACAATATGAGCTGCCACATCGCATACATAGCTATTAGCACTCAACTACTAGCATGTCAGCTTACATTTTAGAGGTTAGGACTGAAGCTGTTGTTAGCTAAATAGCATTTCAAGAGCTCTTATGATACACACTAGCTGAATGCTAATAGCTAGCTGTGACAATACAAACTGCTTTGATAAACACATGTATATACGGTAAATGCGTGCATAGCAAGTAGATGGAGCAATGACTCTTTGCATCAAGAAATACTTGATGAGAATGTGATCTATGGATGGATGATTGTAAAATCACCTCAGACATCCAACTCCTGCTTTCCTGTTTGGTGTGTTTTGGGAATTTGGCACACATACATGCAAAGCCCAGCAATCATTTCCCTTTCTGATGTGGAACTAAAGACATGAAACAGAATGGGGCTTTGGAGATATGCAAATGTACTGGCAAACACACACACTCACACACACACACACACACACACACATACATGCATACATGCACGCACGCTAAGTAAACAAGCCCTAAATATATACTTTTAGCTTTTTTGTTAGTTAAGAATATGCACATTTTATGCTTAATGTTTGGATTTGAATTTTCGCTCGCATATATAAGGAATAAGTCACAAAGGAAGACAGAGATTTGGGGAAATAATCAACGACAGTGTGGCATATCAGATGTTAGTATACAAATGCTGACATTCTCGAATGAAAGCATTAATGTACGCTTGGCGGTTGTCCTTATTCTCAGAACTGTTCTTCTGGTCTAGAAAAATCGATGCTGGTTTTGTGCACTTTTCTGGTCACGTGCTTCAGAATCTTGACGACTCCAATTACACCCCCTGGTTCTTGGCTTTTGAACGTCGCGACACAATGGGTTTTTCAAAACAAAATTCGAGTCACTTGGCTGTGGTGGAAGGATAGAGGATTTGGAGTTTGGTGCAGAAATATATATGTAACCACATGCTATCAGAAGTGCATGGCGTAAATAAGAAGTAAGAACAGCACTGTAGGAAGACTGGTGTCAGAAAAGACAAGTTGGGAGATAATTTGTGTAACCGTGTGCAAAAAATAAGAGCCGAGGACAAAGAGAGAGGACAGGAATTACATGGGAGAAGCAGTAAGAAAGAAATGAATGCACAACGTGGGCCACGAAAAAGTAGCCCGCCTCCGGTGATAAGAAGGAAAATAAGATGAACAAGCAAATAAATTGTTTTTAGTCACAACCGATGCTGAAAGTGATCCCTGTTCACATCTGTGTACCTACGCATGCGGCGACAGACTTAGAGAAAGGGACTACGGCCTCCTCCAAAGAGCTTGGCACCGGTATTGGAGATGGACTAGTTTTTCATGGCCAACCCTATATATAGAGGTGATTTAAATTCTCAGCCTGCATTTACACTGGGTTTCCGTGTGTGTGTGTGTGTGTGTGTGTGTGTGTGTGTGTGTGTGTGTGTGTGTGTGTGTGTGTGGAGCACCAGTGAAATTTTCTGATCCCACAAACCAGCAATCTCTCTGATATTTGAGGAACGAAGCTGCTTACTATATCACCAGTTTGTTTATCACCTCATGTATGTCCAGCAGGAGTTGAGTAAGCCTCTGTCTTTTTTTGTTGCTGCTAAAACAGAGCATGTATGAAACAATTTCCTCTTTTGTCTCAACAAAACATGACTTTTGACTGCTATCCGATGACTTATCAAACATTAGGCAATTAATGAACTCGATTGTCTGGAAGTTGAGAGGAAGTTGGCGCTACTCATACGTTGCTGATTCAGTGACAAATTCAGGGCTTTTAGTGTACGCGACCTCTAGAGACACATGATTTGATTACAGCACGACGCTTCCTGGGCGGCCTTAAAAGGCAAAAGTGTTTTTTTTCTTTGTCTGATTGATTTATCCCAACATACTGTAAGCCTCTTCTAGTCTCCTCATGAATTATCGATGCCATATTGATCCAGGCCATCGATGTAGATTTACTAGCAACACAATGATAAAAACGTGTTTTTATTCCTCTCTGCGTCATTTAAAAAATAAATACTAGTTTTGCAAATGAATACATTTGCATTTTGGCCATATTCTTCCTGCTTCATTTATTTTTATTCACTTGATATTAAGAGATTGAGGTTGTTTATTTAATCCATTGCTCAGATTCACATTTCTCGATGAGCTCACCATGATGTAATGCCTTATTTGCCTGTTTTTCTCCCCCAAATGAATGATTTCCAAGAACATCTGGATAAACAATGACTGAATCAGATACATTTACGGGGAAACCAGTGACTCAGCGAAGGCTGATCGCTAAACTACATTCATGAAAAAAAAAAAAAGAATTTTCTTTTCAGATTGTCAGCGTTATACAACTCACAGTCTACCTTTTACGGAACTAGGAAGCTGACAAAAGAATTTGAATATGAGTTTTGGATATTTAAATGATATGCACGTCACTTTATATATTTTCTTTCATGCCGTATATTTTAAATAAATGTAGATTTTTAGATTAGAAAGTTCTGGGGGTTAGGTTTCCCTTTGAAAACAAATCATTTGAGGTTTTTGAGATTTTAACCAATCAGAACCCTTAATACAAACAATCCAATTCTCTACAATACAAATTTGATGGAAATAAGACCAAAAGGCCAGGATTACCAGGGAAACACCATTTCACTACATGATTTCAAGGCAAATTTTACCCCCAGCAAGTGAAAAAAAAAAAGAAAAGAAAAGAAACTGGCAAAAAAAAAATTTACATTTATCATGTGCACCACAGAAGAAACAAATATTTAATGAAATATGCATATAATTCAAATATGCAAAATTCCTATTTAAAGCATTTTTGTCAACTTAAATTTTTCAGCCTCAGGTTGAACTCGTTGTAGTAAGGTTGCCGGCGGTTTGTATGATAATGCTACTATTAGCCGCATAAACTCTCCTGTAAGCAGTAACTGCGATAATTTAACCGACGAACAATCTGTATGATACATTTGTTTAATAGCATTAGCTTTTCTTTATATTGGCTGGAAATTGTACGCTGCTTGAGTAGCTTTTCTACTACATACTACTAGATGCTTTTTCTTAGAAAAGATTTGGGACATGCTTTTTAATTTTTTTTTAACTACATACCTTTTTCCAAGATTTGTTTTTTTATTTTTACTAGGTACTTTTTTTTAATTTAGATACAGTGTTTGTTAAATTTATACTAGATACATTCTTGTTTTTTTCCTATTTACTTGTTATTTTCAGAAGCTCAAACCATAGAGCCATAGAGCATCTGCTGGGTGATATCACACACACACACACAAAAAAATCTCATAACTCACAGCAAATACAAAAAAATGTGGTGAACTAGTATCCGTGCTAATGGGATGATGACATCAAGGACATTCTAATGATTTATTTTTTACGATTCCATTAATTCATTTCAGTCTACTTGGATAACGCTGGTACTGAAGAATTGCCATCCTCAGTCAATATCACAATTTCATTGAAGAAAAAATAAAAAGGACGCCAGAGATACATTTTCACGTGTTGAACATGTGACTTGTGGAATGGGGCAATATTTCATCGGAGTGAATGTTGTGGGACACTAAAACACAGTTTTCATGTGATATTGGTTGCCTTATGGGAAAATTATGTTTTAAGCATGAAATGTTAAAAAGATTGACACATTCATGCAAAAATAACATGACTTTTGAATTATTTTCATGATGATCATTCACAGTGAGATGTAGTTACAGCAGGCCAGGACAGGGGAAGCGAGCAGTTTTCTAATGCTGTAGATTTATTTGCAGATTTGATTAAGGTTTTAAGTGACTTATCCGAAACATGCACATTGGTTGCACTTTAGCCGACTTTAATATGTCTTACCTTTATACATGTTAATAAACGTAATATCAGTGTGAAACTCCGAACTTCAAATCCACGAGCTTCAGAATCCTGAAGACTGCACGTCTTTGTGCTGGTTTCTGCATGAATGCAAAATAAACAAAACAGCTAATGGAGTTCCACCTTTTAAAGGATATTATTGGATTTAGTTTGAAGCAGTTGGCAGTGAGTGAAAAGAGTGTTTCGAGAGAGGGTATGAGAAAAAGTCTTCTGGTTGGGCTTCTGCTATATCTGGAATGCCCCTGAATTTCAAACCATGTTAGAAGCCCACATCTATCAAGAATGGACTTGAAACAAGAGAAAGAGAAAGACAGAGCGAGAGAGAGAGAGAGAGAGAGAGAGAGAGATAAAACGAGGGAGAGGACGAGTGTGTCTCTAAATTATTTAACAACTACCATGACGTGCTGGCCAGAAGAGAGACTAGAGGCACTAATGATGTTTACTTGATGAAAGTAAAACGCCTTCATATGTACGCACACACACACACACACACACACACACACACACACACACACACTGTACAATTCATTAGCTTCCTAAGGGGATAGTATGCTACGTATTGCACTGCAGATTTCATGCACTACAAAGGTGAGAGATGAAACAAGGCATATTTGCATGGCTTTGTACACCACAGAACACCACACCCCGTACACACACACACACACACACACACACGCACATTGTGAGCAATTGTGGAGTGAACACATTTAAATTTATTCCATCACTACCTACTGTATATAGCATTACAAGCTACTATAAGCTCTTCTTAAGTGTTATTACTAGTGTGCTTGCTTTGCCGGCACACCATTTGTTCTTCTTAAGTTTTCTTCTTATTCTTATTTTTATTATTCCGTTCACCTGTTTTTCTGCCCCCTACTCCTCCTAGGGCTTTCGAGCTAGAAACACCGTTCCAATTCTGAGACGTCCCTGCCGATCCGGGCATGATGGCGTGTTCAAATGGTTACGTTGCCCCTTGCCGTTCATTCGGTATTCCCGTTTTTCCACAAAGTTCTGCAAAAAAACGGCGATCTCTAGGACCTTGAGGAGTCATTTGTGTGCTTTTCTGCACAATTCCATGTGAAAACCAGCGCTCTCTCAGACCTTGAGGAGTTATTAATCTGCTTGCTGCTGGCAACATTTGAGCAAGCACACTTTGCATTTTCTCTGCGGAAATGCAGTCTAGTTGCAGCTTAATAGCCCACTATAATAACACAGTAGGCATGTGCTTGACTAGCCTTCATTATGTAATGTCCTAATATTCTTTATTCTCCTATGAATCTGGATGTCTGTTGTATTCAGTGTAATTTCAGCAGAATCTTTTTGTTAACCCATATCAGTCGGGAAACGAATTCAGTCTAATATCGGCCGTCAGTCGGGATACGAATCCATTTGAATGAGACAGTACGGGTACAAATGTCCCGCAAATGGCCGTATGTTTGGCATTTTGTTTACCAGTAAACGTCATCAAAATGTGTGTTAACATGTGACATTAGGTTAAGCTTGCCCATTCGCGGACATGCACGCTAATACGGAAGTTTATGAGGGACTTTTAAACAAGAAAACTACAAAGAAAATTTTCAGCTAATGAGACGTTTTTGCATTGAATATGGCCAATTTTGGCAACAGATCGGAGCCTTTAAGTGACGGGTCAGACGTTGACAACTTTTTTTGAGTTTTTTTTTTGTCACAACCATGTTCTTTATGTACACAGGTTTCATAATATTTTGATGAAATTTATATCATTAGATAGGAAATTTCATTACCTTTGCAAAAATATATGTTTGTGATATTATGTTTACTGGTTATTAAGATACATTTAAAAGATTGGACCTATGTTCTGTTGGCAATTTGTTTCGCAAGTTACTGATAAGCCGTCCAGTCATAGCAGATATGTGACCCTAATTGGGGTCAGACTGAAATGGATTAAGGAAGTCTGAAGGACTTTGAGTCCTTGTTTGAGTAGCAAAATATGACACATAGATTTTATTTGTAAGGTACCTACTTAGGAATTTCATAACCCATCCGTAAGCATAGCATAATATGATTTAAGACATTCTTGCCCCAAAACACATAGGGTGACATCAGAGGTTGTCTATGATTATTGTCTTTACCTGAAAGAGTGAAGAGAGAAGAATGACCACTATTATTGTTTATCCAAATTTTCTTTGGCAATTGATTTTGCGCACAAGTGCGTTCTTCACACACTTTTATTCGTTCGTCTTCTGCCGCTTAATCCTGTTCAGGGTCGCGGGGGAAGCTGGCACCTATCCCAGGTGACATCGGGTGAGAGGCGAGACACACCCCGGGCGGGTCGCCAATCCACCGCAGGGCAACACACAGAGACAGACAACCACTCACACTCACTCCTATTTAGAGTCACCAATTAGCCTAATCCCCACTGTGCATGTCTTTGGACTGTGGGAGGAAACCGGAGTACCCGGAGGAAACCCAAACGGACACAGGGAGAACATGCAAACTCCACACAGAAAGGCACCTGTGCCGAACCCGGGGCTCCAACCCAGGACCTTCTCGCTGTGAGGCGACAGTGCTAACCACTCAGCCACCGTGCCGCCCTTCACACACTTTTAATTAGTTTAAATGATATCCACAGGAACCAAAACATCTCTGTCCATCAGGTTCCAAGTGAACCTGTGAAATGTTTATTTAAACAGTATTTTTGATGTCGTTATGATTGTTGTCATGAGCAGTATCTCTAATTGAAACCTCCCAATCAAAATGATTTACTAATTTTGAAAATCCATAAGAACGGTACGCAAAACAAATCTTTGGGTAGGTTCAATGCTACATGAAAGCTCAAACACAAACCGCAATAAGAAAACTTAGTGTTAATAGTCAATAACAATTTGCATAAGTACTCAATTCAATTCCATGCATTTTTAAAAATCTGTTTATGTGCAATGTCCACCATAGAAGTATCTCTGTAACCTGCTAGTATAGAAATGTCAATGATGTAGTGCATTATTTAGTGCAGAAAAAAATGAATCAACACCTTCTGACCAATCAGATTTGAGAATTCAGCAGTACAATATAAACAATCTGTATAATATAAACCTCACCAAGTGAAATGAAGCACTACTGCAGATGTTAAAGTGTCAGTGGAACTTGGTGGACAGGTGGAGCAGGTAGGGATTTGTGGAAGTGGGATGGTTTTGGGAGTTATCGGGAGGGGCATGTCAGAAACAGGACTATCAGCTCAGGCTTTACGCCTGTCCCTCTTTATTCTGCACACTCGTCCTAATCCCGAATGAATGAAAGGAAAGAATGTCAAAAAGACACAAATTCTGTTTTTGGGTCTTTTTATTTCATTGGACTGGTTCTAGCTCCCAAATAAAGCAAAGAAAACATTTTTTAATTATTAAAAAGGAAAAAAAAACCCACCTCATTCTGGTTTGTCCATGGCTTCTCTCTAACTTGTTACAACAGGTTTAAAACCATGACACACGCATAAGAATAAAACTCAGGATAAAACTTTAATATGTCCTAGCGTTGCTTGCTTTAGTCCTCCTGTTATGTTGTGGGTCAAATTGACCTGTTTTAAGCATAAAAGATCTAAAAAAAAATTGTTAAAAGGAAATTTTAGGTATGAAACTTTTTCTGCTTGGCTTAATCAGAGTAACAAACATATAAAACGAAAACGGGTTAATGTTTTAATATTATATAGATGCTGTATGGGTCAATTGGACCCGGCAGTCAAAGTGGAGGCTGAAAGGGGTCAGAAGTCAAATACTATTTGTTTCTTTGCAACTGTGAGACCCCAATCTCACATACACACACAGAGTTATTAATGGTTATTAATAGTTAGTAATGGGGTTAATAATGAGACATAAACAATGTTTGTTGGGATTTTTTGGTTTCTTGCACTTTTGGATAATTAAACATGCCCCGGGTCAAACTGACCCAGGAACATCATTGCTGTTACTGAGAAATGAACATAACAGGAGGGCTAAATACAACCAAATTTCAAAATTTAGTGGCACGAGAAATGGTCAATTCCTCACCGAGTCCAATGGTACGCTTTCCCAGAAATAGAATATAACTATTTAAAAGGTGATCTGTCACGTTTGCAGGGTGTGGCGGACACATGCGCAGAAGCCATGAAATAAATATAGTGATATTTATTTACAAAGTGATGAGCAAACCAATTCAAACCGGCAGGCATAAGAGGAATCCAGAAACAGGTATACGGTCAAACGATCGGGCAGACGGGCAAAACTGGGCTAAGCAGAATACCGAAATCAGGATAAACAGTCCAAGGTCAAAAACACGAATCCGAAATCAGACAAAGGGGCTCAGGCAAGAATCAGAGAAACGGGAGACAAAACAGGATCATACACAGAGATTCGGAATCAGATAACAACGGCTTGGCAATGGATACACACAAAATAGTGGCAAGAACAATGCTTCGCGCCGAGTATAGAACTGAGTGGTCTTTAAGTAGTCTGCGGTGTGATTATTCTGCATCTGTTCCCTGTTAATGCTCGGTTAACCTACGTCCCGGAAGTACATCCACCATATTGAGAGGGCGCAGGTGATCCTGGGAAACCGAGTCATGAAAAGCAAACGGGTTACCAGAGTTCATAAAAACGGACGGGTTGCCAGAGTTCATAAAAACGGACGGGCTCCCAGAGAGTTCCTGACATGATCGCTTACATGTGAGGAATGGAATGCATCAGGTAGCGCTGTTGTCGAAAAATAATCCAAGTTAAAGTGGTGTCATGTGGCCTGACGTAAAGCAAAGTTACTTTTACTACCCTGAAGGTGATTATTTGTATATTAATTAGCATAGTTGAAGTGTTTTATTTCTCTTACACCTCAGTGATTTGCCAACATTTCCAGATTTTGATTTCTTAATGAACAGCTCATACTTCTAAACCATTTACGGTTGTGATTAATATACGGAAACATCACAGCTGCTGATTTGTCCACCAGATTCTGAGCTCTAGTTCATGAACGTGAACTTTTAAGGAGTAGAGAAATTATGCATATTTCATCACCCAGCTCGGAAGTTCTTAGCTCTTAGCTTCATGTAGTTTGTGCTTTTTTCGTAATGAGCAGGAGCAGATCTGGCAGTGGAACAGGCGGTCAGGTTTCTTCGATGTTCACGACAGACAGCAGGCGCCGGTATTGATGAAGGCAAACCAATTGACCACCCTCAAGCTGTGGAGGTCTAAAAATAAAGCGATAAAAAAAGACAGGATGGATTTGAGGGTTATTAAAGGACAAAAACCGACGTGCAAGAGGAACATGTCAGGTGATAAATTATTCAGTTGGACGGATTAGAAGAAGGCATTGGTAATGACGGCGCCTGTCGGCTGGTTCAGCGTGCATTTATTCCCATGTATACACACTTCAGACACAAAGTTAACACTCAAAATCTAAATGCACAGCTAGAACACGCTGAAAAACAACTGCAGTCACCTTGTGGATGACTGCTTCTTTTTTCCCCCTCTCTCTACTCTTAAGACATCATATCGATTGGGTAAGAACTTTGCACACTCTTTCTTCAGCTAGTGCTGAAAGTGTCCTTTAGCAAATTCTCTGCTGGCAAAGTCTTCAATTCAGAGCGGTTTGAAGAAATCATACAGCAATGATCTCAACTAGAAAGCTGCATTTAAAAAAAAAATTCTTGGTCTTATTAATTTCAAGATAGAAAAAACGACTTTACCATAACATTAACCCTGTAGCACCCCGTGGTCATATTTGACCCTAAATTTTAGCTCACCCTTATAGGGTTTTCCAGGGTTAAATATACTAAAATATACTATATGTGAAAAAAAGACTTTTTTTATTTATTTTTGTAAAAACCAGTTTTAATCATAGACACATAATGAAATGTAATACAGTATAAGAAGAATAAAACACTTCACAACATTCCGTTATTGGAAACTAATCAACTTCTGGGTGGTATGAGTACCTCTGCTACTACAACAGCCCTTCCTGTCATGTTTTATTTCTTAACTTCTTACAACAGCAGGCCCCAAGTTATTCTTCACTTACAGAAATGACAAGCATGTTCTTAAATGTCATTAAGTTGTATATTTCCCCATTAAGTGTTCACCTTAAGTGCGTTTAAATAAAACTGTTTTTGGCAAAAGAGAGTGTAAATACACATGAGCTTGAAAAAAAAAAAACCCTTGATTATTCATGTGAATTAAGGGGCAAATTATCGATTAATCATTGGTTGTTTTTGTTCAAAAATTTTGTAAAAATTTAATATGGCATGCAAAAAAATGAGTAACGAAGTATTTAACATTTTGTTTCCCTAAATTAATTATTCTCTGTTCCTGATTCAAATAACTAATTTAACCTGAACTTTACTGGCATTTTCAACATCAGCCATAATAACTGTGTTATTATTACCACGAGTGTCGCACGGGCCAAGGAAGAGCAAATTACATTTTGGAGTGGATCCGAGCCACAATTTTAGCTTAAATTTCGCTAACATAGCAAGATACGGCATTTAGCCTTGGTGGACGTCTGCACTCCACAATGCCATAAATCTTAAAATCCAGTACATGTAAAGTTCAAGAGTGACAAAACACAGCCAATGTAGAAATACGATGACTCCACTGGAAATATATCCAGACATATAAAATGGACGCGGTTCCAGATTTTGCATCATAGAAGCGTTGACTTCGGCAGAGGTCTGCATTCTCCAATTTCTCATCTAGTTCAGTCAGTTAATGATGCCGTTTTTTAATGGTTGCCTTTTGATCATCAGATGTAATACACCTGATTTTGAGCACCAATAAGTACATAAATAGAGCATCTTTCATGTCAAATACCTACTTATACCTTGTTCAGGGGATGTTTGTGGCTCCCGTTCCTAACTTCTTGTCCCTCTAGTGGCTGTAGATGTAGTGTTCAAAAAGCCCTAGATTACAGATCACTTTGAAAATGAAAGCACTTGGTTTTTAGCATGGCACAACGACACTACAAAGACCTGGTTCTAGTGGTTACACTATTAGCCTCCATGTCCTACAAGTCAAAAATCTCTAAAAAACACAATTTCCAATTTACACAGCAGGCAGAAGATGAGTTTGTCTTAAATGTAGAAAGTAAAAATAGTGGGAGGTTTTTGTTGTTGTTTTTTTTAAAGGAGTGTTGGTGGATTTTTTAACACATTGTCTTTTTTTCTATTGCATTTAGCAGACAAAGTAAAAGTAGCAGAAGCAAAATCCAAACGAAGAAAAGGGCTGCAAAAGGACCTGACCGTGATCTAATTTCTACTAGTTGACCTGAAACAAGTGTAAGACAGATATACAGTGGTGCTTGAAAGTTTGTGAACCCTTTAGAATTGTCTACATTTCTGCTTAAATATGACCTGAAACATC
>JAQLOM010161175.1:0-12290 GCA_030068315.1 Chrysichthys thysi
TAAAGTGTAGAATAAATTTAGTGATGTTCTGTAAGCGTATAGCGAGTGTTCAGTCGGCGATAGAGGGCGACGTACGTAACGTAAATAAACCTCCTCCGACAATCTCTTCCTCCTCCCACCCCCAACGTCCGTCCTACACCTCACTGCTCCACCTCCATCATCACTTCTTGTGATCCTCAAGGTAAAGGACACCTCATAAAACTAGTTTATTTCTTTACATTCACTTTTATTATTGTTTTATACATTATTTGTTATTTATATAGTATATTTCTCTCATTTAAAAACACATAAAAGAAATTGTGTTTTTTGGGGGGTTTGGAACGAATTATTAGTAATTCCATAAATTTTAATGGGGAAATTCAATTCGTCTTATGACACTTTTGACATACAACCTTGCTCCTGGAATGAATTAACGTCGTATGTCAAGGTCCCACTGTACTTGAAAGATTATCAGGCCTCAATGTTCAATAATCACTTAAATTGCATTTTAAACCATGAAAAAATTTTATGACTATAAATACACATTTATTTGCATGTGGTGGTGTATTAACATATGTAACTAATATGTAGTTCCACTGAGCTCTGTTACAGGTTTTTAAACACCCTACTTAATCAGTTAAGTAACTGAAATATCAGGTAGAATGTCCAGCTATCATTGTCTTCCAAATCATAAACATGGTAAAGAAATGCAGTCCATATTCCATATAAATATCTACAAATTTAGTACATAATTTTTTTCCCTTTAAGCTTAAAGGCTTTTTAATTGACATTTTAAATTATTTGAATACTTTTAAACACACATTGCAATACAATAAAAGATTACTGATTCAATTAAGACAATTTGGCACCATGGAATACAGATAAAATTGAATGGGTATAATTTATTGATATTGGTCACCACCAGTGTCTACCTTACCTACCTCCCAGGTTTTCATATTTCATTCATAACACTGGTGTGTTAGGCATTGTTCTTGATAAGCATAGGTTATGAAGTCCTCCAATTCTCAGATCTTTTTCTGGCTTAATTTCCCATAATGCTCTGCACATACCATATGCCTTCTTAGGTTCTGTTCAAAGGTTGCACACATATATAAGCTGTTATTACCACAATCTTCCTTTAATACTTGACTGTATGTGTGTTCCTTTGAGATGCAGAACTGAATATGAGACCATGTGCCAGTGCAATTTTTGATATATTCCTGGTGCTCTGCATAGTATAACTGATTTATAATGAGGTAATGGTGATGGTTTTCAGCCTTGCATATCATGAGGCTTTTTGATCCAAGCTTGTTCACACTGTTCCAATTATACTATCTCTGCTGGTTTACAAGACTACTACTGTACATGTACTTCCGGTACCCCGCAGTGGTCAAATTAATCATCAAATGTCATAAGCAAGGTTGAATAGAGGGTGTCAGGATAGTAAACCCTGAGGGAAGTCCCTAACTAAGAGGCATGCCAACAGATGATTTGGACAGAATAGATGGCAAATGTTCAACTGACATTACCTCAGCACAACATATTCCTGGAATCACCTAAAATGTATATCAATAAACGCTGCTCTAAACGTCATAGGTTTACTCCTCTTTCATTTTTGTGCCTAAAATGGGGGCAGCTGTGACCTAAAGATTACAGAAGTGGGTTTGGGACAGAAAGATCACGAAGTCCATTCCCTGAAACTGAAATAAATGGAAAAAAGGGGGTGAATGAAGAGCACTTTCCTTTCCCTTTACATTCGCAAGTGCCTTGAGCAAGTCCCTTAACCCCAAAGTGCTCCCTGGGCATGGCTGCCCATTCTCTGGGTATATGTGCTTACTTCTCACTTGCTTGTGCATGTTCGCTGCTTCAGTTGGGTTAAATGCAGAGATCAATCCACTCAGGGATTAATAAAGTATCTAAAATTCAAAACATAAAAAATGCATACCAACATTGACAGAGAATTTGGATAGAAAAGTGTAAAGAAAGTAACAAAAATATTGTATGAAATGTTCAACAGAAAGGAGTTTCAACTCTTTGCTCAAATGATGGAATCTTTGATCTCTGAGCCGAGCCGCACTCGAGGACGTCTGCAGGTGGGTGATATCTCTACATGGGTATCCTTCAGGTGCAATGGGCGCTGTTCGGATTCTGAGAAACTTTTGCTGTTCTCAGGTGAGGAACAACACTCTTGTGTTGGTGTACTGCATACGTAGCTGTCATGCAGGGTCTGGTAGCCCTTGTGGTCTGACGCTGAGGATGGGATGTTGTTGCCATTCAATGGTAAACTTTCAGTGGTCTTTCCTGCCATTCGGGACTTTTTCTGCTGCATGTTGGGACACTCACTCTGCTTTAACATGGATGTCATGCGGTCTCTATTCCGGTACATCACAAACAAAGAAAAGACAAGGATGGAGAAGCCCAGCAGTGTGCATACCACAATCAGCTCGTTCCAGTAGGATTTGGTTTCCATTTGTGATGAACGTGCTTCACCTGGAAGAATCATTGGCTCCTCCTTGGGCACCAGGGGGGGGTATGAGCTACCAATCAGTGTGGTGCTCTGATTTTGTGGCTCTGCTTTCACACAATAATTGGCCAAGAGCTGCCAAAAGCCCTTTTCCACTGACCAGCATTCATAGGATTCCACTCTGTCTGTTTGGGCCACTACTACCAGCCTGCCATCAGAGCTTGGATAGAGAAAGCGCCCAGCACCCTTTCTATACTCCCATCGTCTTTCAGCCAGGTTAGAGTGCAATTTACATGGCAGCACTTGAAATGTGTTTGCTGGGATTCTAATCACTTGACATGGAAGAATACCTGTGGGCAAGTTAAATTACATTTAAATAATTATTAATAATTAATCAAGGCTTCCTGCTGACATAACTAAATCTGTCTTTTAACATGTCTAATACCACTTATTTAAATTATAAATTATACACATTATATGATATGCTTATTTGTGGAAAAAGTCTGTTTCTGCTACATTACTTCCAAAGCATATAGACTTCTGTTTAAGTTAGTTTATTAGTGGCATGAACTTCTTTAAATAATAATGCTAAAATTCTAATTGGAGAATCACATGCAGAGTCTTGATTTCACTCACGTGTGGATGGAAGTTGTGCAGAGTGGGACCTGGGCAGGGCCTCATCACATGTGGCTGTGTTGGCATCCTCTATATCTTGCAGAATTTTACTGTAACAGTTAGAAGTACAGGATCCATAATTCTAAGTGACAATCAGAATGACCATACTTTCCTTCAACCCCAGTTCCAAAAAGTTAGGATGCTGAGTAACTTGTAAATTAAAAAAAAAAAAAAAAAAGCAGAATGCAATGATTCGCAAATCCTTTTTGACCCATCATCAACTTAATACAATACAAAGACAAGAAACTCAATATTCAAACTGCTACACTTTGTTTTATTTTGGAAAAAATAGAAATTTTAATTCATTTGAATTCACATTCGGAATTTGATGCTATGGTAAATTAGCATGCAAGCATTGTTTGACCAGCACTTGAGTGTACAATCTTCAGCACAAAATGTATTAAAGTATGATATACTGACACAGCAACACTTTTTTAGAATAGTATTATATTGTATATTTAATCATTTAGCACAATTGTCATATATTTAGAGATAAATTCATGCAAAAAAGTGTTAAATTTTCTAATATTAGTTCTTGCTGTGTAAATGTTAAATGTATGTGATAAATGTTAAAGCTAAATTTTAAATCAAAATGTTATATCTAAATGTCACACTCTAAATGTTAAGAAGATATGTAAATTGGTCACGCACCTGTGATCACCATTGTTTTTTGCTTAGAAAAAGGGCTGTACCAATAAATGCACACTGTGATGCCCCCTCTCCAGCATGGAGGATTTCATGTTGTACGGGAATTCTGGCCCTGCTAGTGCTGTCAATGGTTGTCCAACAGAGTGGATTTTCCTTAGTTACATTTATAATGAACTTGGTATGCTTTAGTGATATTCGAAGAGATTAAAGCATCGGTAGTACAGTTCAGCATGAGTCGAGAATGTTGAGAAATGGTGCTAGCCTGAGCAGAGATGCATGATTCCCAAAGCTTCACCTTAGCATCCATAACGCATCTTTTTTGTAAATACTATAACTGTATGTGTGTAAACATTTAAAATTGTACATTTTACATACAAAAAATGAAAGTCATAGGCCTTTAAATCAATTTTAAATGCTTATAGAAAACATATTATATTTAGATATAAAGTATATATAAATATATATATATATATATATATATATACAAATATTTCCTTTAAATCTATCAAAAAGAATTTTTAGTACATGTGAGAATCAAATTTAATGATTTTCAATGCCATTTAAGGAATTAATATTTACACAATCCATTGAGTTTTAATGCTCTATGGAAACCCTGATATGGGTTGAAAAGGATTTCACAATCATTGAATTCTGTTTTCATTTATGTTTTTTGCAGCATTCCAACTTTTTCTGGAATTAAAGATGTACTTCACAACTTGTACTTGTTACCAAAAGAATGTTATTTTGCATATACACATATACCTTTTGTGCAGTCTTTGTACAGGTAAAAAAAAAAAAAAAAACCATGAAATAACAAGAAAGAGTCTCCACTCTGGTACACTCACAGTAAATACTGTGGGATTAAAATTTTGGTTTAATGGGATCTCATCAGTGTCTTTTTTTTTTTTTTTTTCTTTTACTTTTGGTAGGGTATACACCTGCTATGCTAACCTTTTAGATGATGCCTGTCTAACATCCACACACTGCACCCCTGTCCAGCCGCAGTAAGGATCTCTGCTGAGAACACACTCCCCACAGCTCTGGTGGTTGGAGCAATTAGCAACAGAAATCTCGACAAGTCCGGAGTAAGAAGACACAAATAACACACCCTGAGTCAGACAAGATAAGACATAAGAAATCAGCAAACATATTTAACTCTAAGATGCTCATCACTAACAGAAATTGGCTACCCCACTGACACGTATTAATATTTTGACTTTGTTAGAAATACAGTTATAAATACACACACAGTTTCACATGGTTCTAAACAGAAATAACAGATAAAGGAAAAGGCACCTAAACAATCTGGGCCTAGCTCTCTCGATAGTAGAGAATATCTAAGCTTGTTGATTTAGAGACTCTGCATCATGAAACAGATTTCCATACCTTCTCAGCATCCAGCTCGATGTGTTGCACAGGCTGTGATTCTCGAAAAAGTGTCAGCTCCTCAATGATGTGTACCTTGCCTTTGGCGTTAATGGCTTTGTGAAGCCTGCCATCATCTGGAAAAACACATGACATGTAAAAGGCTCCAGGCAAGAGTTTTATTTAAACCTATTTTAAGCTAAAATCTTCGCTGGTGCATTTCAGGTAGCATTTTCTTACATTGCTCCTAAATACAGTATTATACACGTTGGTTTTTTTCTGCCAGTAATCATTGTAGAGTAGTGAAATTGAGCAGCACTGCTAAATAACTAACACTGCTAGAAAGCAAAGCTTGCATATAAATGGTTCATGAAATTATTGCTTGGAGATATTTTGTGAACACCACTTGCATCTTTTTGTATGCCTAGCTTGGACAATTAAGTTTTTGAAGGTTTTTACAAGGATAATCCTAATCCACCCTGACACTTACATGACAGAGATGGCATAAAAAGAGCTGCATTGTAGCGTGCCAATGGGGGAATTATTTGTGAAAGTGTTATTGGAGTTTCATTGGGTGTTAGGTCAAGTACGTGTGCGTGTTCCAGGGCGTGGTTGGAAATTTTCAAAAATTTGACATGAAATATTTGTCTGTTGCCAGGCTACCTCTACTGGGCCCTTGAACAGATGCCCTTAATCCTCAACTACTCATGATAAGGATGTCTGCCAAATAACATAATAATAAAATAATTTCCGTTGATTATCAACAAACATAATGCCTTGTGAAGTCTTCTGAATTCGAAACGTCTCTTAAATCACTTAACACTAACTGCATGAAGCTCTTGGAACCATGCCTTTTTACTGACAATCCTGACATGTGATTGTCATAGTGTTCCAAGGTGTGGGCCATTACACCACAGATTCCTGCACAATGACTTGTGTAACAATAGCGTGTCATCGAGTGATCATCCGTGCCATTGAGGGCACAGGTGTGCATAGGCATGACATCATCGCAACTTATGTGCAAATAGTTTGTGCCCTTGATGCAAATATAGCATAATAATAATAATTGTCATGGCATGTCACTGTGTGTCCTAAATGTGTCACATTTGTGGCAGATGTGCCCCTAGTTCATAACTTATGCATAAAATATGCATGACGTGGCACAAACTATACTTAAATTTGTCATGATAAGTTTTGTGCCCCTTTTTTGGCATGTGCTGGCATACCACAATGCAGACCTGTACATTACCAAAAATTTGTACAAGTGTCAGGGTGCCTTTAACTAAAAGCTTGCTGTTAAGCTTAGACTTTAAGGCAGATATCCATCCAGGCAATTGTATTGCCAGGCATGAAATGCATTTAACTTTGGCCTCCTGACAAAGTCTACTTAGGGGTTTGAGGAACTTGAGAATGATCATTTATTTCTAAATTCGCTATCTATAAGAAGTAAAAACAAGCATCATATAAATGAGAAATTATTATTGGCATAAAATGTATGTTTGTAGAATACACCTCACAAAATTATCGACTGGTTGCATCAAAATTAGGAATGTTTGGGTGACGTAACAAATAAAATTTTTTGCATAACTCTTCTGTACGTAAAATCCTTGATTTATAAACAAATGAATGCAGTTATAAAACATGTTTTTATACAGAAACACAGATCATTGAAACTAAGGCTTTCTGTCATTTACAGGATGCAATGAAGTAAATCATACACCTCCTACATCATAGTGGATATGAGGGAAGAGAAAATGGATGTGCACAATTTTTGTATTAAATTATTATTGTGTATATTGTACATATGTATAAATCAACTCTGAGTTCACCCTCACCTGTACCCAAAAAAAGCACATTGTAAGCCCTATGTACCGCCTGGACACGATGCACAATGATTTGCATATAATGCACATTGTGTTTAACCAGCAGTGGGTGGCTGCGAATCACACTATCCATCAAGAAGTGATCCTTCGCAAAGTTCAGCACCTTATCTGGCATTTGCAGTGAGGAGAAGATCCCCTGAGCCCGAGCTGTATTAGTAATGCACTACAAAGAGAAAAATGAAAAGAGGTTAGAATGCATGGAGGTTTTACTTTCACACAATATACACATGCACATTATAATTACTCAACATTAAAAATCGAAATGAAACATGGTAATTTAGCATAGTATTTAGGATATAAAAATATCATTACTGTCAATTCCTGTGTTTAGGAGGAAACTGTCGACAATGTTAAGTGATACTAGCGGACACTGTTAAATGATAAAGCATCATGCTTATATTTATATGTGCAGAGATGTCTGATACCCTTAGTACATGTTTTCAGTGTAAAGAAGCTGCATTATTTACTAAAAACCTTATTTTTATTTACACTGTTGGTCAGAAGTTTACATATATGGACATCTCTTAGGTCCTGTACGTGCTGTACGGCACATAGGGTGCCAAGTGGCCCCCACGGGACTCAGTTGACATTTCTGTAGCCAAGCGCTTTCTACAGGTTGAGGTCGCTAGCCCCACGCCCAACCCTCCCCTAACTCGGGACTCGGGTTCATGCTTTCACACATGCACGCATCCACAACTACGGCCAAATTTAGGGTAGCCAATCTGCTTAAGGCGCATGTCTTTGGACAGTGGGAGGAAACTGAAGTACCCGGAGGAAACCCACACAGACACGGGGAGAACATGCAAACTCCATCTAACTCTATTCTCTGCAACTTCATGTCCTCTTTCACTACATCCATAAATCTCTTCTTTGGTCTTCCTCTAGGTCTCCTGCCTGGTGGTTCCAACCTCAGCATCCTTCTACCAATATATTCCTTATCCCGCCTCTGTACATGTCCAAACCATCTCAGTCTGACCTCTCTAACTTTATCCCCAAAACATCTAACATGCGCTGTACCTCTGATGTACTCATTTCTGATCATATCTGATACTCACATCTGATCACAGTGGAGTGAGTATATGGTTTATATCTTCTCCGCACAGATTTTATTCTCTCAGCCCTGCATTGTCTATATTTCCTCCTCAACCCCAGGGAATTTCAGGCCTTCACTGACTGCTGTGTTGTTGCAAAGGCACAATAACTGATTTTTGTGCAAACAATGGATGTCTCAACTGCTTCCAATCGGAACGAGAAAAGCAGTGGGAAAAAAATTCCATAAGAAAAAAGTAATTTCTGTTCACATTGTGAACATATACAGAACAGACACACAATATGCATAAAAAAAGTGGAGACAAACACTTAAGATGAAGAGCAGTGCTGGACATTCTAGCCTCCACTCATGATGGCACTATAGAATACATATAGGATCCTCTGAAAGTTTTGGAATAGCAAGGCCAATTCTTTTGTTTTTGCTATACACTGAAACTGAAAGATCAGTTTAAATTTCCTGATATTTATATTTAGCTGTGTAAAACACCATAGAACATGGCACCTTTTGTTTGAACTTTGGTTATTTTTAACTGATCAAAAATATTGTAATTGTGTATTGTGACTTTCTTGTAAGCTTGGGACTGATGTCATTTTCATGCATCCATAAGAATATTTTCTAGATGGTTAATATCTTAATTACCTGAGCTGCAAAGGTTTATCGGTATTTAGCATCATAAAAAAGCAGCACTACATAGAGTCATATTAGCCTGCAATGATTGTGAACAAGCTAATAACATGTCAGATCAGATTGCGTATACAGTGGAGATCAAAATAGAGAACAACCTACAATTTCCTAAATGTCAAGATCACTACGTAGTCCTATTTGGAAATTATCCAAACAGGAGTAAAAGAGTAGTATTTTAATCATATGTCACGAGTTACATAAATTCAGAAGCACAGTATACAGTGTATCCGGAAAGTATTCACAGCACTCCACTTTTTCCACAATATCCTATATTACAGCCTTATTCCCAAATAGATTAAATTCATATTTTACCTCAAAATTCTACACACAATACCCCATAATGGCAAAGTGAAACAAGTTTGTTTGAAACTTTTGCACATTTATTAAAAATAAACCGAATAAACCAAAATAAACCATTTACATAAGTATTCACAGCATTTGCCATGACCCCCAAAAGTGAGCTCAGGTGCATCCTGTTTCCACCGATCATTGTTCAGAAGTTTCCACAACTTGACTGCAGTCCACCTGATGTAAGTTCAGCTGATTGGTCATGATTTGGGAAAGCACACACCTTTCTATAAAAAGGTGCCTTAGTTGACAGTGCATGTCAGAGCACAAACCAAGACATGAAGTCCAAGGAATTGTCTGTAGACCTTCGAGACAGGATTATATCAAGGCACAGGTCTGAGGAAGGCTACAGAAAAATTGCTGCAGCATTGAAGATCCCAATGAGCACAGCGGCCTCCATCATCTGTAAATGGAAGAAGTCTGGAACCACCAGGATTCTTCCAAGAGCTGGCTGCCCATCCACTCTGATTGATCAGGGTAGGAGGGCCTTAATCAGGGAGTTGACCAAGAACACGATGGTTACTCTGACAGAGCCCCAGCATTGCTTTGTGGAGAGAGGAGAACCTTCCAGAAGGACGATTATTTCTGTAGCACTCCACAAATCTGGCCTGTATGGTACAGTGGCCAGGTAGAAGCCACTCCTCAGTAAAAGACACATGACAGCCTGCCTGGGGTTTGCCAAAAGGCACCTGAAAGACTCTCAGACCATGAGAAATAAAATTGTCTGGTCTGATTGATCAAAGATTGAACTCTTTGGCCTGAATGCCACATATGTCTGGAAGAAATGAGGTAATGGTCATCACCTGGCTAATACCATCCCTACAGTGAAGCATGGTGGTGGAAGCATCATGCTGTGGGGATGTTTTTCAGCAGCAGGAAATAGGAGACTAGTCAGAGTCGAGGAAAAGAATGCAGCAATATACAGAGACATGATTGATGATAACCTGCTTCAGAGCACTCTGGACCTCGGACTGGTGCAAAGGTTCATCTTCCAAAAGGACAATGACCATAAGCACACACCCAAGATATAGCAGTGGCTTCAAGACCACTCTGTGAATGTCCTTGAGTGGCCCAGCCAGAGCCCAGATTTGAACCCGAATGAACATCTCTGGAGAGATGTGAAAATGGCTGTGCACTGATGCTCCCCATCCAACCTGATGGAGCTTGAGAGGTTCTGCAAAGAAGAATGGGGAAAACTGCCCAAAAATAGGTGTGCCAAGCTTGTAGCATTATACTCAAAGAGGCTGTAATTCCTGCCAAAGGTGCTTCACCAAAGTATTGAGTAAATGTGGTGAATACTTATGTAAATGTTTTTTGTTGTTTTTTATTTTTATTACATTTGTAGAAATTGTATATTGTAGAAAAAGTGGAGTGCAGTGAATACTTTCCAGATCCACTGTAAGAAACATAAATGAGATATTTGAAAGAGCACTGATCAAAATTAGAGAACACTTTCAGATACCACCCAGTTACTGGTGTAAAATCTGGCAGCTGGTGCCAATTTCCTTAATTATCTGACAAACCCTATTTTACTGGCATCCTAACTTTCCAGTTACCAAAATGACTTTGCAAGATGTTCAGCCATTTTAAAGTGACTGAAACCCTCCGGCAGCAGGTTGTCCAGATGAAGGCCAAAGGGATGAACCCCATCAGCCAGAGCAAGAGAAGTTGGTCCTTCCAGATCTGTGATTTCTAGAATATTGCACCTTTACAATGTCACAAACTCATTCAAGTCCCCCAAGAAGGCTGGACGTCCACGAACAACAAATGCAAGAGAGGACAGGATAATGTGGAGAATGTCAATGGGGAATTGTTTCAACACTACAGCTGGAATTGCTCACCAAATCAGCGCTGAACGGGGGAAGGATCTGTCTCATCATACAGCGTCTCAAGGTTTAAGAGCATTTGGACTGAAAGCTTATTCTGCAGTAACCAAACCTCTCATAAGCAGGAAGAATCAGAAGGATAGACTAGCCTTTGCTGAGAGCATGCTGTGTGGACAGAGGTGAATAGATCAAAGATTCACTTTAGAAAGCAAGTTTAATTTATTTGGGTCTGATGGGAAACATTATGTTTGTCGTCAAACTGGGAAAAGACTGAACTCCAACTGTGTTAAGAAGTGAAAGGTGGAGGAGTGTGATGGTTTGAGGAACGTTTTCTGCAGCAGAGGTTGGGTCTCTCACACAGCTACATGGCAGAGTGAATGCAAATATTTATCAGACAATTCTTTGACAACATGTGGTTCCTTCCCTGCATTAATCACCCAATCAGCCAGCAATGTTCATGCAGGACAATGTCCCCTGTTACACAGCAAAACGGGGAAAGCTTTTCCTTGAAACTGATAACACTGAAATTATGAAATGGCCAGCCCAGAGTCCTGATCTAAACCAAATAGAAAACATCTGGAAAATCCTTGGTGAGAAAGTTATGGCGAAGAAACCCACTACAGTCACTGAACTGTGGCGGAGACTCTGTTCTTTTTCAAATGTCACATTTAAGCTTATACCGTGCTTCTGAATTTATGTAACTCATGATATATGGTTAAAATACTGCTCTTTTACGTCTGTTTGGACAAATAGGACTACGCAGTGACCTTGACCTTTAGGAAACCAGGAAGGACCAGGGAAGAACCAGACTCAAAAGGGAACCCATCCTCATTTGAGTAACACTAGATAGTGCCATTGTAACAGCCCACATCTACATCCATGTGTTATGTGGTTGAAAAGTTCAGTTGTGCAGCATAAGTATCATTGTAGTTTAAAAATAGTCTGCTCAGTTTCAACTGATCACCAATGGAGCCTTGAGCGCAAGATAGTCCACCGCAATCTAAGTCTCGGGCCACTGTAGCAGAACCGACGATGCCAGCAGCAGGCCAACGCCATCCTCAAAGCTCCTGGATGTACACTGAGGCAGTCCACATGAGCCATCCCCAACAGTAGCAAGTGCATTTCAGATAATGACTGCAAACCAGGAGTATGACAACACTCACTGATCTCTCAGGAACAGCATGTGAAGCTCACCAGAGAGAGAGAGAGAGAAACCGGTTAGGTATAAGCATTGTCACATGATGATTAAAGGCAATGCATACAGAGTGCTGAGTGCAAGCAAGAACTCCCGCAAGACTAGCTATGACAGCATAACTAAAAGGGAGAACCAGAAGGTAACACTGACATGAGGGAGCCCTGGGACATAA
>JAQLOM010161195.1:0-12287 GCA_030068315.1 Chrysichthys thysi
CAGCCTAATCCCCTCTGTGCATGTCTTTGGACTGTGGGAGGAAACCGGAGTACCCGGAGGAAACCCACACGAACACAAGGAGGACATGCAAACTCCACACAGAAAGGCACCTCTGCCGAACCCGGGGCTCGAACCCAGGACCTTCTCGCTGTGAGGTGACAGTGCTAACCACTCAGCCACCATGTCGCCCAAATAGTATTATTATGTTAATAATATATATTTATTAGATATTTTCTAAAGTCCTGACTCCCACCTGTATTTTCAAGCCATATTGTCTGCTATTATATTTTGCTGACCACTGCTGCGAAATCAACCCAACATTTTTAGTCTAAATGACCTAAATGACAGCACTTTTACATACCAGTTGTGTCTACATCAGTGTCTTCATCAGTGGTGTCCTCTATAATGGCATTAAGAACACTTATAATATACTCAGCCAAAAACATCCAAAGAATAGAAAAGACTGCTGTGTATATAAGAGAGTGTATCTATAATATAAATACCATGTGATTTTGATTCTGTTACATCCCTTGAGTCATCCTTGTCATTCTCATCTAGGAAGATAAAAAAAAAGATCATCGTTAATTCATTTACTTAAAAATTGTTGCAAAAAACATTTTCTTCTGTTCTTGTGGACCACCACTCACCACTGGAGTCACCCTGAGAGTCTTCAGCTGTTTCAAGTGATGTTACATCTGGACAATACATGAGTACAGAACACAAACTATTAGGACACTGAGTTAGTATCCATAACAGCAATCCTGGATTGGACTATTCTACTTACCAGGACTCTCTGAACTATTGATACTGACATCTGAAACAGTAGACAAAAAATGCTGTTCATTTATCTACAAATTAATACACTATGTGCAAAATAGTATCAATATGAATTAAAAACAGACCTTCTCCATCTGTCTCAGTGCTATCCTTGTCAGCATGGACCATGCTGTCTGACCTGTCTTTATCAGTGGACTCAGTGCTGCTCGTCTCTCTGTCCTGGCTATCCTCTTTACTTGATGAGTCTAAGATGAATGATCCTGGCTGAGATTCCCTCACAGATTCTTCAAACTTGCTCTTTTTGTCTTGGTCAGTGTCCTTTTCCTCCTCACCAGTCAGTTCCTTCTCACTGCTTTTGTCTATACTTGTGTCACCTGTGGCATCATTGTCACTGTCTGCACTATCCTGCTCATCTTTTATATCTTTGCTATCCACATCAATATCTGCATATCTGTCTCCTTTGCTCTCTCCATCATTGTCCTTTTCATCTTTCTTACTGTCTCTCTCCTCATCTTTATCCCTGTCCTCCCTATCACTATCTCTATCATCATCTTTATCACTACTAACTCTATCACTGTCCCTATCCTCAGCTTCATCCCCATCCTCCCTATCATTGTCTCTCTCCTCATCTTTATCCCTGTCCTCCCTATCACTGTCTCTCTCCTCATCTTTATCCCTGTCCTCCCTAACACTGTCCCTATCCTCATCTTTATCCCTGTCCTCCCTAACACTGTCCCTATCCTCATCTTTATCCCTGTCCTCCCTATCACTGTCTCTCTCCTCATCTTTATTCCCGTCCTCCCTATCACTGTCTCTCTCCTCATCTTTATCCCCGTCCTCCCTATCACTGTCCCTCTCTGCATCTTTATCACTATTTCTGTTATTGTCTTTATCATCCTCTTTGTCCCCATCTCTACTGGTGTCTTTGTCAGTCTTCTCAGCACTTTCACTTATTTCTGTCATGTCTGAGGAACTTGTGTCATGGTCAGTATCTTTGTCAGGATCTGCATGCTTGCTGGTTTTGTCTTTTCTTTCTGATGAATCTTTCTGATCTGTGTTTTCTGTGTCTCTGCTCTCATCACCATCTCCATCAGCATCCATAGATTTGTTGGCAGTTTTGTCCTTGTCCTCCATCTCTGAGTTTTTGTCCTCATCTTGTTCTTTACTGTCCTTGTGTGTATCAGTGCTGGCATCAGCCTTGTGCTTTTCAGATTCTAGAAATATCGAAATACATACATGATTTAAAGACAACATTTGTTTAATGCAGTTGGACATTTCAGACAATTACTAATCAATTTGAGAAATTTTGCATTTACATTTTCACTAAAGAAAAGCTACCCAGTTTGAACACATGTGCTATTTTCTGGTCTTCCAAATAAATTAATCTACACTGCTGTAACCAGAGGTGCTGTGGAATGACGCGGCCCAGTTCTCCGGAATACTGAGCCGGGTTTTACTTGCTCCCCGTTACCTTCTGTCTTACGCCACCTGATACTCGTTAAGCAGTGTCTATTTATTAGCCAGTCGCCCTTGACTCACCGTCCAGGTATCATCTCTGCTATTGTTCAGTGAGGTTTATGCTTATACGTGTCATGTCTTTACATGTCTTTACAGTCCTCTCCAGCAGGTTCTATGAGCTCCCGGTGCTGAGGACTTCAGAGTTTCCTAACCTAGGAGGCCTTTCATGTGCTCTGCCCCTACGTAGAGCTGTTGCCAGCCTGTGCTTACTCTGGACTTCATTATAGTATATATAGTTCTCACGCTTGGGACTTGGGTGTGGGTTTTCAGTACGGACGTTTAGTTCCGTACCACGTTTATCCACAAGCCCGTGCCTCTCCTGCCTGCATTCTGACAACTGCCAGTCAAAAGATTTTGAACACTGTATATATTAGCATGTTCTATTACCTAATACCTAATTCAAACATCCCAACATAACCAAGAAAAAAGTATAAGTGAAATCATAAATGTTTTATTATTTATATTATTTTATGTCTTTGGAAAAATCTGAAAGGCCAAAATATCGATCACCTTAACTGTTATCATATTGTAAAACTTTGAACCCTTTAGCAGATTTTAGCTCTTGTAGGACACTGAATATTTTACAGTCAGTACTAGCACTGTCTATAAGCCTTTTATCTATAGGCCTAACAGATGTACCTCCAAGCATTCCTGCATTTAATTAAGCATGCATTTATATTTCCAGAGTGATCAGTTAATAAGTTACTGATAAGTTACATTCTAACACAGAATGAATGCACTGTATGAGATTGTGTTCAGAAACATAATCCCTTTTTCCAACATTTACTGTTCACAGAACAGGGTTAGGGTCAGGTCCGTAGTGATGTACTGTACCAGCTGAGTGGAAGGTTGCATTATGTAAGATACCATAACAAGTAATAGTCGTTATCAGGCATACTGAAGAAAAATGATAAACTGTGCATTTTTAAGATATGAATTGTGTAATCAGACATGCTTCAATAAATGTTACATTTATGAGGCATAATATAAATGAGAATACCTGGAGAATCCTTGTTTGGCTCATCACGTGTCTCTGTCTCCTTACTGGAGGAGGCCTTGTCTGAAACAGTGCATGGCATTAAGGTGTGTCACATCTGAATGTTTAAATGATTGACCTATCTAATTTACCTTAAATAATGGATGCATGTTAAATAGTATTTGTCCTTAATTTCTTGAAATTATTAACGTGCATAATTATTATAGGAGTTCATTACACTCTCACTTTCCTGCTGTCTCCTAATGGTGTTTACAGAAAATAGTAAAAAAAAAAAAATATATATATATATATATATATATATATATATATATATATATATCATTCAGTATAATAATCAACACTGTAATTCTAAAATGCAAATGCATTTGATATTGGCAATTAAATACAAAGTAATAAGTGTTGCACATTTTTTAATTCTTTTAAGAATATTACTTTTTAAGGCCTCTTTTCTTTTTAATATAAATAACATGTATAACCTGTGTTATATAGTTATTTTTAAAATATGTAGACCCCTAGATGGCTTTATTTATTTCCATTCCACATGTTTAAGAACAAGGTGTGAAGAAACATTTACCTGTAGAGTCCATTTCATTTGATGATATGAGTGTTAAATCAGTATCTGGAATAGTAAAATGTACAAAGGTGCACTTTTTTTTAAATTTCTTTTATTATTTAATCCTTTAAATGTTTAGTTTCATTAGTTATGTAGAATCTTACCAACAGAATCTGTATGTGTGTCTGTTACTTCCTCTGTGTCATCTGCAGAAATTATAAATAAATAATAAATCCATAAAGGAATAAGATTATTTCATGTAATATCAAATTTCTCTCTCTCTCTCTCTCTCTCTCTCTCTCTCTCTCTCTCTCTCTCTCTCTCACCTAGTTTCTTTTCTGTCGATGCTTGTTCAGCTTTGTCATCTGTGGTTGAGGAAATTAAAGGAATTCCCATTAAATTGTTATTCCTTCTTCGTTGTTTCTCACTGTGCGAGAATTTTATAGGTTTGCACCAACCTGAGAGATCTTTATTATTCTGTTCAGCTGGGTCTAACAATCAAAACATGCAAAGAGAAAATTAACATTTGTTTTCGAACATCTGGAATTACAAATAATACGTTATGGAGAGAGAGTCCTGGACTCACCTGGCATGTCTGAGTCCTTTTTTTCTAATGTGGATTCGGAGGAATCTAGAGTAAAACAAAGTTTGTCAACACAGAGTCACACCCTACTCATAATTCACAGTTAAGAATTGTTTTTTGTTGAAACAATTGCTTAATTAGATACTGTTTTTAGATTCTTACTCATTTTGAAATAATGGATTTTGTGGACTTACTGTATATATACAACACATTTTTACAGTGTTTATTCAACTCCACATTTAATACTTTTTGTTCAAAGCAGAAAATCACATGCTGCTATTTTCTTTCTTACCTCTTGAATCTGGACCACTGGTGCTTTCATCGTGACTTGTGTCACCTGAAAAAAACAGTATGGTATGTTCTAATTCACCTTTCGCTACAATAATAGTTTAAGGGAAACAAGAGGTTTTAATCACAGAACCATAACATTTCCATGATACCCTTCTCTTATCTGATGGCATACTGTTATCGCCTGTAAACCTCTTCCGCAATATGGAAAATCTGTAGATTTTTTATAGCAAATATTCATCAAATTATACCCTCAATGGGGGAAGATTCATTAGTTCCTGTATATTTTTTTTAAGGCGCAGTGTTGGGATAATCTATATTATAAGCAGTAGAACTTGGCTGGCAGTGAGAAGAGCAAGCAAAAACCTTTGAAGAACTGTTTAACCTGCAATGCGACATGTTGCATGACAGCGTGCTGAAGCAGTGTATGCTTACATATATTAATTCATTTGAGTCAGGTTCTGACAAGTAACCTAAATAATGGATCTTTTAGTCTCTCTGGTCATATATGGCTTTGTGCAATGTTTATGTTACTTCTAAGTATTTGAGCACCTGGAGTTTCACTGTTATTTACACAAACCAAATAAAATGACTCAGAGTATCAATTAAATAAAATATATATATATCTTTGTCAAACACATGAACTGCTCACTCTCAGATCCTAATAGGACTCTAAATGAGTGCCACTTGAAAGGTGTTTTATTCACTTCAATCTATTCCTTTGAGAGATTATAGAGGTAATTTAAATAATGAAAGAATATAAAGTGTGCATAGAGTGTTAAAAACTTTTGACTGGCAGAAGAGTTTATTGTCTACATATACAAAGTATTAGTCATATACTTTTATTACATTACTGCATGTGAACAGCCAGCTATTTTATGTTCAATTTTGGTAATAAAATAAATAATCAATGAAGTATTCATGTATGTGCATTTTTGTTTCTTAAATCAACTCAGCTGTCTTTAATCATGTGAAATGTAATCATGATTAGATTATAGTAATGTACTCAACACTCAGTAACTCATTCTACAGGATTGGTTTTATTAAAACACATTTTGCTGTTGTTGTTATTATTATCCTAAAGCATGGATACTGTCAATGCATTCTTCCTTTCAATTAAATTATACAGTTTGCAAGTATGTACACATTTAACATTATAGGTTTCCCAGGATTATGTTTCCCAAAAGCATTGCAGCATAAACATTACTGATAAATGGTAGCGTTAACATAATACTAAACACTCACTTTAGCAGGTACAATTATTTTAACTTTAGGGAAGCTGGTCCCTGTTTGTTTTTGCTTGCTTGTTTGTTTGTCTGGTTGGTTGATTGATTGGTGGGTTGGTGGGTTGGTTGGTTGGTTGGTTGGTTGGTGGGTTGGTTGGTTGGTTGGTTTTGAATGCTTTGGTTAGTTTCTGAGATCTTACCTGGCTTTTCTGTTGTATCCACTATGTCACTTGCGGTGCCTGTAATTGAATAGATGAAGCCATAGGGTTGTTCTGCTCTGTTTTGTTTTGTCTTTTTGTTTTTTTAATAACATATGCTGCAGTACTCTATGTATCATCTTCTCATATTGGGCATTTTTTTCTATGTTACTTTATTTATTACTGAGGTTTTATCTAATAAACATCTAACTAAATAAATAAATAAATAAACCACAACAAAAACATATAAACCTTCACTCATGTTATATGTGATCAACCATACCTTCTACTTTCTCTGCAGAGTCTTTTCCATCTGTAGTTCCTGCTAAGAGACTCAAAAATATCAGATTTCTCTTAATCATACATATTCAATTATTTAATTATTTAATATTCAAATATTCATATATTCAATTATTCCATTAATCAAAAATCAATTAATAATCAAATAATCAATAATCAAAAATATTAAATATTTTAAATGTAAAATATCTGATTTCTTTTTCAGTCCAAAACAGGTACAGCATTTCTGTAATGCAATTCAGGGACCAGTACTGAAAACTCAAGTGTTTTTGTTCTTATGAGATGGGTCACTAACCTGAGTCTACAGGGCCGTTAGTTGGGTGAACTGCATTATTAACACCTAGGAAAGAGAAATAATGATATTATAATAATGAATTATTAAATGTCAACGCAACATGATTGCTTACTTTATGTTAATTTGTGTGAGTATCTTTAGCGAGCTAATATTCTCCCAAAATTGGTGAAAATGATGGTACTTTCACTGGATTTTTCAACGAAGTCTGGCTTTAAGAATTAGTGGTCATTCTTGTCAATGTCTTTTGATGTTTTATTATATGTCATTGTTTAAATGTTCAATGTGCAATTACATTGAACACCTACCAATCAGTAAATCTGGCTGTACCTGTGCTTTCTCTAAAAAACAAAGAAATAATTTATAATTTATAATCATTGCATTTTGCTTTCTAGATCAAGTCAGTAATTTACAAAACACTTTGCAACAAGAGCTATGCTCTTAATCAGGTTTCTTTCATACAATTTCATAAATATTGAATTTAAATATCAACTGCATATCACAAACAACTCCATCACCAAAAATGTGAGAAATAGAAGGAAATGTCCTCACCATCATTTTCTGTGCCATCTAGGGGAGGAAAACCCATGTAAATTAATATAAGTGCGGTATCTTAGTTTCATTATCTATAAGAACAGCTCTTATAGACAGCTAGTTAACTCAACAGGCTCAGGTGAACAAAGCATCTTTGTGTGCTCTAGATGAACGTGGGCTCTGATTACATTCTTTTTAGGGGAAGCACCAACTACCCCCCTGAATGAGAGGAATTGTTGCACATTTCGAATGCTATAGTGCTGCATTGTTAGCTGCTTGACTGAAACTATAGTTTTGTAATAATGCACTGATGGAAGGATGAGCTCGTGTCATTGATCCAAGCACTTTATTAGCACTAAAATGGTACAGGATTTTTCAGATGTATAAATGCTTGTTCAGTATTTCCTTACCATTTATTGGTGCAGAATGAGTGACAACCGCAAAAACAAAGAACAGGAAAACAACCAATGTCCTAAAAAATGAAACAATTAAATTAAAATTAAATTAAATGAGAAATGGTGAATGGGGAAAATTTGCACACTTCAAATGTTTATAACTTTCAATAAATTAAAAGATAAAACTAATAGATTGGGGGTTTTTTTGTTTTGTTTTTTTTAGATCTTGTCATTGATGTTAAACTTTTTCCACTATTTATATCCATATCTCAATCATTACCTCAAATTTATCACATAATTTAATTTAATGCATACATTTTATACAGAAATGGTAACAATTTTAGGTTAATTTCAAATATGTTCTTGCTTTCTTATCATATATTGTGATCTCATCCCCAATTTAAAATACAGTATTATCAGTAACAAATTTTAAATTTTAATGCTTTAATAAAGGTAATTACACTTAATAATTTTATTCTTCTGGTGGATTGATGGACACTTCATTAATAATAAGCAATAAGTAACTTGAACAATTTTATATGACAACAAATCTTAGCTGATATATGAGTACCTCCATGCTGAATTTAGTCCAACACAAAACAAATTGCTTACTTACCGTGCCTGCATTGTGACAGAATGGTAGAGCAGTGTAAAAGAGAAGGAGGGCGAGACAGGCTCAAGCTTCTCTGTGCTCTCCCGTAAATCTGAATACTGGCTGGAGAAAGCTGCTTTTATAGCCCTCACCGACACTGAGCTAGAGGAGGTAGAGCCTGAAAGACAGAGGTGTCACATGGGAAAGACTTTAGTTGCATTCATTAAAACAGCATTGTTTGTGTTCCCTATCAGGTCTTGTAACTGGACGAGGCTAGTGGTTCTGTGATTGCCATACCCTCAGCCCCAGTTCACCGACATCTTTGCCAGTAAATTTTTCCACTCCCCCACAAACACACATCACCTCTTGGATCACTGATACTGTTGATGACATCACATGTTGTTGTTTTTATTAGTTCTGGTTACCTTAGTGTTCTAAGACACTGCACAAAGAACTGTGCACAACAAGTCTTCCTGCTTTTCTATGTGAGATTAAGTGCTTGCCATTTTGGTAGGGTTTCAGAATTGCCTGAGCTGGGCGGGGATCCATGAAGCATCAAGGAATGGAATAGCTGATTTGCGTTGTGGCTCTTCTGATTGACTGAAATGGGGAAAATCCTAAAATCTGATTTCTGTGAATTCAGGGTGTAACTGGTGCCTAAGCTATAACCTGTGATTTCAGAATCATTCTATTTGCCAAAAGTATACAGACATTTTCAGCACAAGAGCATATATATTGTGTAAACAGGCATGCTTGTAAATATACAGACCTACAAAATGCTGACATGAAATTAAATGCAATGAACAATAAATACAGAATTCTACATGTGATACAATAAACACAGCACACACAAAAGAAACAGATCAGTCGCTGGATATGTGAGGTTCATAGTGATGTCCCCAGAATCTGAGAATCAAACTCAAGATTATAAGACTAATGCTATTAATGGGGTTGGTATTTTGATAACACTTTACATTTCAGTTACATAATAAACACATGGTCTCACTCACTTGCCACTTCAGTCTCAAAAATGTTTGTGATAACAATGCAATGATAAATCATGATTGATATTAAAGTATGATATAAGTAAACACTAACACAGTAAACTCTGTCAAAGTATCCTGACATAGTGCAAGTATATAGCACAGTGGCAAGTTTTAAATGCAGTACTTTTACAGGGTTAAGATTTTCTCCGTTATTTTAGATTACGTCTTTCTTTTTTGTTCATCAGGACATGTTTCATCATTATTCTGATTAGATTTTGCTTACAAATAATATCTAGATAAGTAACATCAATAGGGCAAGAGCACATACTGTGTTTTATCACTATAATATTTATCTTGTCTTACACAAGGCTTGTTAGATTATAAACGTAGGTGATAGTCATTTGGGAATGTTGCAAGATTTGCCCTGGTGACACACAAAGTCTATCTTGTTTTACAACCAAAATTCTTTTGTCTCTCCATTCTCAACTCAAAAAGGTTGAAGCATACTGAGACAAAAGAAATTTCATGTAATGGCCACAATGTCAAGATAAACATATTAAATTTTAGCGTAAATCCAAATATGGTTAAGGTATACTTTAAGGGTATTTGAGGCATACAAGTTAGGAAGGTAGGCATCCCTGTGGTTCATACATAAGATCTGCATAATAGTGACATTCTAGTCTACATTTATCTAAATAATAATACATATACATTAATATTCCCATAGTCCATAACACTGAAGATTCTATAAAAATTTGGGACACTTGTTCATGCAAAGCACTGAGAAATGTGTACATTTGTATGCTAATGTGCTTGTAAAAGTGGAGGATAAATGTAGGCATGTTTGAAATGAAAAGGTGATTTAAGCTATGGCAGTTTAAATACAAGGCTAGCTATTTGCCTCACTTTAAGGCAAAGTTGCATTCTCAAGATGGAGGAAGCTATTCTAGCTGCTTTAGTTTATTTATTTATTTATTTATTTATTTATTTATTTATTGATTGATTGATTGATTGATTGATTGATTGATTGATTGCTTCACGTACCAGAAGATAAAGTAGAAAAAATTATGTGGTCCATCAAAACAGCTAATAAGAAGATGCGTGAAATCTTCTGCATGAAAACATGTAAAAGTGGAAAATTGACAATGATCCAATTTGTCCATGCCCTTCCAGCTTTAAAGTTAATGCTGATAGCCAATCTCTCTCACAACACATATGAGAAGCTAAGTGAGTCTTATAACCTTTACTATGTTACTTTCGTTGTGTTCAGGGGATTACCAGCTACCATCAACAAAAACTGCCATTAACACATGTCCAGAATGGCTGTAATTTAAGTATTACAACTGAAATCTGGGAACTGTAATGCGTGTGTGTATAGTGTGACAATGATAAGGCCATAAATTTGTTCACTTATAGTGGTAATTAGCACTCAGATAAAGGTTTTCTGTTTTAAATATCATAAAACTCCTCAAGATCTTCTGATCAGTGATCCAAGACAAAAGCACAATCAGTGTGCTAAGCCAAATTACCTTATGACCATTTACACATCCTTTTAGTCTCTAAGAGCATGTAGGGGGAGTCCATTAAAAGACATGTGACTCCATGAACATCACATATCAGGCTGGGGTATCATAGTTAGTCTTTCAACCTGTTAAACTTACTACTGTTAGACTCATCATTAGCATAGACATTACATTTCATGAGATGTTGCCATTACTTTCCATATCCCAGTAATCTAAATTTAAATTAGCAATTTAAAATGGCTGAAATAGCACAGAATTAATTCTGATGCCGGTAATAAAGGTGTCTAGCTGGGAATTTAAAGGAAGCAAATCTAACTCCAATTACTTTGATCTTGTATAATAGCTACTTTTTTTTTACTATGGCCCAAAGATTTTCTTTGCCAAATGAAATATGTATCATCAATGCATTCTTAATGTCATGTTGTAGAATATGATGGCAGGAATGTGACATTTCATGCTTTCTGAAAAGTCCTGTCTCTCATGCTCATGACATCTAAACACACCAAATCATGAAACGGCTTTGCGATTAAGCAAAACATCTGCGGTATTAAAGGCAAAGTAGTTATTTATTTATTTTCTAAGAGAGAATGATAATAGATCATCTAGCTTTGACAGCATCTATTAAAAGATCACCAATAAAAACTTTATTCATACAAGAAGGTTACACTGTTCCTGAGTGGCATATTAGAATTTGGATGATGCCGCAACCTTCAATGGCCCATGCTCTCAGAGAGGGAGGGGTGGCATACTGTCACTAACATGGACATCTGTGAGCTCAGGCATTCTGAGCTGGACAGATAGTGCTGTGTCTTACACTGACCCTAATGTTGCACGAGATGTGGTTGGCTGGCTTCATGTTCCTCAGAGGAAATATGTGATAGCCTTTGTCCCCTTTGATTTGTAGGTGGGATCATTTTTGGAGGGTAGAAACTTTGACCAAGAATACAGCTTATCCATTAACTAGCCTGTGATGCAGTGACGCATTTTACATAGAGCCACGTGTGTGTTGAGAACTGTGTTGCTGCATGTGTGTTAAAATAAAAAATATATATTTGAAATAATATGGCAAAAGTACATCAGTGAATTTAATACAATAAAACAGAAAATGAATCTAATTATGAATGACTGGTCAGTCACTTTTTTCACATAGATTCAGCTGAGTTGCATTGTGTTTTTGCATACCATCATAGTCAAAAGTCCATATTGCTCCAGAAGACATATGACACAGAACCACTGCACAGTGCTCTTCACACTGGTTATATATTTAAATATCATCAGCTGGCTTATGGGGCGCCATTTGTAAAAACAGTTTAACAATTGTATAGGTGTCAGATTTTCCATCATTTAGCACAATTTTAATACATTTAGAGAAAAATTCGTTCAAAAGACAGTGTTAAACTTCTTCATAATGATTCTTGCAGTATATATGTTAAATGTTAAATCTAAATATTAAATCTAAATCTAAATGTTAAATCTAAATCTAAATGTTGTGCTCTAAATGTTTAGAGTATATGCTAATTGGCCAC
>JAQLOM010161223.1:0-12285 GCA_030068315.1 Chrysichthys thysi
CTGAGAGACTCCGCCTCTCTAAGACATCCCTTTATAGCTAATCATGTTACACACCTGATATCAATTAACTTAATTAGATGCTAGATGTTCTCCCAGCTGAATCGTTTTAAACTTTCTTGCTTTTTCAGCCATTCGTTTCCCCCGTGCCAACTTTTTTGGGACCTGTAGCAGGCATCAAATTTGCAATGCACTCATTTAGTGGATAAAGGTGTACAACTTCCCAGTTTGAACATTTGTCATACTATCCATGTTTTGTTGTGAATAAAATATTGGCCCATGTGATTTGAAAGTCTTTTAGTTTGCATTTTATTCAACTTTAAAGAACTTTCCAACTTTTCTGGAATTCGGGTAGTACATGGTTGCCCTCAACAGTTATGCCTAAAACATTTAAAGCCTAAAGTAACTGGTACAATATTTGGACAAGTTGGAGATATTGAGGTACCTGGTAAATGGAAGCCTTGTATTGAAGTTCGAATTGTTAAGTATTCTGCTGCATGCTTATTTGGCATGTATGCGGTTAGTACTCTAATGAGTCCTGTCTTCTATATGCATTGACTTCTGTGCATGCTTCAGTATATGCTTCGTGTCCGTCGCCTTCAGTACAATCTGTCCCCTAATTGCATGAATGTCATCAGCTTGATTGTCTGCCACCCAGTAAGTTTTTAAGCCACATTACGGTTAGTGACTGTGCAACAATGTGCAACAAAGACACTAGTAGTCAACTTAAAAGTCAGTATGAAGATGAAGAATGTTTGGCTTCTATCCTTCTCTTTTGAAATATTGCTAGTAGTTCAGCTATGACCAGCTGCCCCAGATGTTTTCCAGAAGTTCCTTCCGTGAACATACATTTTCAGACACATCATGTAGTGACTGTTTTGCAATTATGGCGCAGTTTTTACCCAAACTGATGACTATTTAGAGTGCACCGCATGGATGCAGGACATAGGGGTGCTGAGGGTGCTTGCAGTACCTGCCACAATTTTCAGGATCCCCTTAAATGCAACTGCTAAACAAAATAAATAAGGAAAATAAAAGTGAGTATTTGGAGTAGTTTCTGAATTTGTATATTTGAGATACTACATGCTGCTTAAAATTCCAGTACCCATAATGTAAAACACCTTCCCCCATCCCTGGTGTACAGATTTGCTCCAACATGGGACCTCCTTGAAAGACATGGGCCTGGTTGGTTCCCCTATTGCCTTCCTCCATTCCAGTACGAGCTGGTTAGGGCAAGATCCTCAACATTCAACTGCTCAGTTACATCAACTGTAAATTGCTTTGTATACAAGCTTGGCCAAATGAGCAAATGCGAACTACAACTGTAATAGGTCAGATATTAGAGAGTTGCTGAATATTGTGTGGTTATACTGTAGTCCTTGTGTCCTTATTTGTCGCCAATAGTGATGATCGAGGACAAGGATGGGACAATTCACCCGTGTGCTGATTTCAGACAGTTCAGTTAAAAAATCTGAAGGGATGTTGATCTTCTAACATACACTGACAAATCCCTTGATGTACTGCAGCAAAGTTGTTTTCAACATTGGAATAGCTAGCAACTAGGTCCCTAGATTTTAGGTCCCTATGACCGAAAAAAAGGTAAGGCAAGACTCCTGATGTACAACATTTCTTTTATTTGAATTTAACCATATGCCCTTTAGCCTGTGTAATGCTATAGGCACCTTAGGTGGATGAGCATCATCAGTCAATACTATTTTCTTGGATGATGTGATTTTCTCCTCATCATTTACAGAACATCTCCATTTCTTGGATATTGTTCTTGGAAGGTTGCAACAACAAAGATTAAAGTTGTTGCAAAGTCAGTTATTTAAGCTTGTGGCAGCAACACAGGAAAGAAAAAGATCATGAAAAATGAGATGACACCTATGCCCTTGGAGACCTTTTATTATAAACTAATGAGATTGGGCATGGGGGAGAACCCAGAAGTGCTAACTTGGTAAATAGCAAGTAAGCATTACATTGGTGACAAAGATGGAACGTTCATTCCCTTTACTACTTTTTCTGTTTCTGCCTGATAAAGCTTCCTATTTCATGACATCATTGCATTATATAATTTGAAAATATTTACATTTACATTTATGATATTTGGCAGACACCCTTATCGAGTGTGACTTGCATAAGTCTCTCTCAGGAAATTCAGGAAATACATTCAATTCAATTCAATTTAATTTCTATAGCACTTTTAACACCGGACATTGTCACAAAGCAACTTCACAGTATACAGTGCATTCAGAAAGTATTCAGACCCCTTTCAATTTTTCACCATTTGTTGCAGCCCAAACACGGAATTATAGAATTTCTTTTGCAAATTTATTAAAAAAGAAAAACTGAAATATCACGTGGATGTAAGTATTCAGACCCTTTGCTCAGTATTTAGTAGAAGCCCCTTTTTGAGCTAATACAGCCAGGAGTCTTCTTGGGAATGATGCAACAAGTTTTTCACAGCTGGATTTGGGGATTTTCTGCCACTCTTCTGGGAAAATCCTCCACAGCTCTGTCAGGTTTGATGGGGAAAGTTGGTGTACAGCCATTTTCAGGTCTCTCCAGAGAGATGTTCAATTGCGTTTAAATCAGGGCTTCATAGATTCATGAGGAAAAAAATAATAATTAGATTTTAGCATAAGGCTGCAACATAACAAATGGCGAAAAATTGAAAGGAGTCTGAATACTTTCTGAATGCACTGTATAATGTCCAATTAAAGGCTTATTAATCTATAAACATATCTACAAGTACACATGTGATATATATATGCACACACACACACACACACACACACACACACACACGCATACATACGCATACACATACACGTATGTAATGGGGCGGCATGGTGGCTAAGTGGTTAGCACTGTCACCTCACAGCAAGAAGGTCCTGGGTTCAAGAACCGGGTTCAGCACGGGTGCCTTTCTCTGTGGAGTTTGCATGTTCTCTCCGTGTCCGTGGGGGTTTCCTCCGGGTATCCCGGTTTCCTCCCTCAGTCCAAAGACATGCACATTAGGTAGATTGGCTACCCTAAATTGCTCATAGGTGTGTGTGTGTGCATGAACCTGAGTCCCGAGTTCGGGGAGGGTTGGGCGTGGGGCTAGCGACCTCACCCTGTAGAATGCACTTAGCTACAGAAATGTCAACCAAGCCCCGTGGGCCCCCTTGACACCCTATGTGCTGTACGGCATGACAAGGATCTAAGACTAAGAAGAAGAGACTATCCCTAATGAGCAAGCCTGTGGCAATGGTGGCAAGAGGCAATGGGGTTGCGTGGGAGAACTTGGGAAGGTTGCAAACAAGTCATGCAGCTGCATTCTGGATCCGTCACAAAGGTAATCACATTTAGAGGCAGATCTGCCAAGAGCAAATTGCAGTAGTCCAGTCTTGAGATGACAAGGGACCGAACAAGTTCCTGAGAGGCCCGTATAATAAAATAACATCACCACAATATTGAACACCATGGTGTTGAATGCAAATGCCATAAAAGTATACATGGGATCTGAAGATTTGGTCAGCTCTCAGTGGAAACCTCTGGCAAAGTGGTTCTGTTTTATGCACTGGCAACGCTTTTGAAGTTTCCACAACATCGATATGAGGATGACTGGAGACAGCAGGCATATTTTACATCTGAGTCATTAGGGAAAGATGGGGGACTGCAGAGATTAAGGGAGGGCTTAATTTGTCAAGCTAGTAGCATAGGCATCTTCATCACAAAAGCTCACAATGATTCACAAACTGAGTGAGGTTTTCATTTATGGCATTTGGCAGATGCCCTTATCCAGAGTGACTTACAGAAGTGCTTTGTAATCTCTGTGAAAAAAAACATCCTAATGCTACTTGACTAGTTCTGGGACTAAGAGTATCACCAGTCTAAAAACCCTGTTTGGGAGGTTAGTACTGTATTGAAAAAAAAAAATACAAGACAATGATTTTTTTTTTTGTTTTGTTTTTACAACATGCATCACTGAATTGGCGGTAATGTGCATTCCACTGCTACTAGATACAGGAGCACCTGTGCCTCTACTGAACATAGCAATGGTTCAGGAGTTCTTTATACATCGGTAGCTTACAAAAGCCTCGACCATGCATTGCAGCTATGGCAATGCTGAGGTTTGCCTGGAGGATACAGTCCTTCATGTCAGCTTTCCATGGCAACACCAGTGGTCCTGTCTCTTTTCTGGGTGGGTTGCCTCACAACGTTCAGTTACCTTTGCTGGACCCAAGTGTACACCCAGTCATTCAGCAGCTGCACCATATTCCCCTGACACTGTGTGAAAATATGGCTCCAGAGCTACAGGAGCTGTCAGAATCCAGCATCACTAAACCACAGATCTAGAATTTGGTGCTTCCAAAAGAGAATTCACGTGGCCTGTATGTCTGTGTAGACACAACACAGGGACAGCCCACTCAGTTTCGTGGCTGTACCATATTTACCCCTAGCCCACATGCCCATCTTAACTTGCTTCACTCCTGGGCAGGACAGTATAGTACCCATGTTTTCTTCCACAGTACGGTTTCAAAACATTCCCTTTCATGGGTTTCCTAAGAAAGTTACATAGAAGGTATGGATACCTGTATGTCTCACAGTTAGTCTAACTCATTCAGAATGAAGACCACCAGGCCGTCAAAGCCCTGCTTGCAACATCTGGCCAGGCCACAGGCCCCTAAGGATTCTCCATTGGATTGAGAGGCTCCAGCAGTATGACCTTACTTTAAAGTTTACTCCAGGATGGGACAGTTTTGCAGTGCACCTGATTGCCTGTGCCACCCCACAACCAGCCCCCGACCCAGATATGGCAGAATCAGGGTTCATCCAATGCAACTTGGCACTCTAATGTGTCAGAGGAGCTAGTACATTACATTACCATCATTTGGCAGACGTCCTTGTCCATTTTTTGTCTCATTTTTTATACAACTTAGCAGTTGAGGTTAAGGGCCTTCGTCAAGGGCCCACCAGTGGCAGCTTGGCAGTGCTTGGGTTTTAACTCCCGACCTTCCGATCAGTAGTACAGTACAGTCTTAACCCTCTAAGCTACCTCCTGTCCAAGGCTAGTAGCCTTTAGCCTGGGAACAAATGTGCTTATCTCATGGGCATTTCGCTGAGATCTCAGCAACCAATTGCCTTGTGCCCTTGCTATGATTCACAGCGGCTATTTAGGCATCATGAAGATTAGCTGATCTGGTGTATTGGCCAGGCATCAACAAAGAAATTAAGGCCATGATTTAAGACTGTTTAGCCTTTCTAGGGCAAAGTGGTATGTTAAGGTTTTGGAGGATTATTATTATAGTATGCCAGCACAGGCTTTTACTTTGGCAAGTTGGGTATACGTAGGTGACCCCAAAAAATGTTAAGCGCTTTAGCAAGCAAGTCTTGTGAATGTGTACAGTATGTTTCAGGTTCTGTTGGAGTTATTTCCCACATAATAACCCTGTGCTGGGACATAATAAAATCCAGGATGGATGGGAAAGCAACAAGTTTCTGGTCACCTTGGTGAACGCAGTGAGCTTTCCATTTCAAGCTTGTATGCACTGAAACACTCTATGATAAACAAGTGACAGCGCAATCTATAATGATTGCCTCCCTTCGGCTGCTTCCTAAAAGTATTGCACCACAAACATCATTGTTACTTCATTCTGAGTGCGCTTGCTTCAAGATAGGATTATATTAAGTTTTGGGAAGCTGAAACCATACCATTACTATGTAAAGCAGTTGTTAATTTTAGGCTGTTTAATTTTTGGAAGGTGATAGCTTTCGATTTGGCATGCTCTCCACTGAAATCTGTGGAACAAAGCCTAGCCATTGCTCTCTGCTCATGCACAAGTGTAACTGCCCCATGTGTTCACACAGCTGAACTGTGAGGTGACAGATGAGACGAGTCTGTGATCTTGGCCTGTATGCTAAACCTTATAGTGGAATAATATATAATTCTGCTTAGCACAGACCAGATGGAGAGGAACAGTGTGAACACACTGGTGGCAGAATCACCACATGAACATGCCAGAAATGCATCCTCATAGAAACACACACATGAACATGCCAGAAACGCAACCTCATCGAAACACACACACACACACACACACACACACACACACACACACACACACACACACACACACACACACACACAAACCTGGAATAGTACGCATGGTTCTCTCCAAAGAAAGTCTATACTCAACTGATCCCTTTTTTGTGATAATGATGTTCGCAAGCCTGTTCGGCAACACTGCTTAAAAATGGCTCGAGTGCTCACTGACCGAAGATATTGAAATATTGATCCTGCATCCTTGTGCTCTCCAAACCCACCTGATCGGTCCTGATGCACCACTTCCGCTTGGAGTTTTCATCACCTGAAAATCACTCACTACTGCTTTAGGATAGCCCCCCATGGATGGCCTACATGCAGCCATGATATTATTGTGGATGGTGTCACGTAGAATCCATGAAGATAGCTGTGGATGTTCTTCCTTGAACAGCCTTAGGACTGCAATCGCTAAGAACAGTTTGCGCTCAAGTCTCCATCACTGGACAATTTCATACACTAGACTTAAAATTAACTTCAGTAAAGACTGAAGCACATGCTCAAGTTCCTGTTAACATAACTAGCAGATTTAACTATATAGTACACAAATATAGAATAATTTCGGCTCGTTATCATTTGGTTTTCCTTGCCACCTTCTCTCTGACTTGCTCACTTCCTGGTTTCTATAAAGCAAATTTGTGACCATGTCCACTGTTAAAAGCACTGTGCAGGGTGTCCCATAAAAATGCACTCACACTTTGAACGACAATGAACGCAATGTTTATTGACATAGATAGAAGTCTAATGACTTAAATGAAAGAAAATTAAATGAAACTAAAAAAAAAAAGTTTAGTCTTCTCCCCCTAGTCTATTATTACACTCATTCCTGTGCGTTCGGAAATGTTCAAACTGATAACCACCATCTTCCAGACACAGCTGATAATGCAAGACCAGTGGATTCCAATAATTTACTAATCATTTCATTCGGAATTGCCCGACATTGTCTTTCAATTTCCTTTTTCAGCTCATCAACTGTTGCCGTATTGGCATATTATAAAAAACTTCTGGGGAACGCGCAGAGAATTCCTCTTATCTTCAAAATTTAGCCATACTTCTGCCATTATTTCATGTTAGTTTGCACCAAAACAACAACCCCAACAAAAATTAGATGAGTAATGGGCAGTCAAAGAGTGAGTAAATGGGACACTCTGTCTAACTAAAAGTTCATTTAACTGAATTAGGCAGGTTTATTGTCTCATCTACCATTTTTTCTGACTTGTCTGCATTCAGCAAGAAAATCTTTTCTGGTTTCCAGGAGAAAATGAAGCTTGTTTGAAAGCAACCTGCCATCTATCTATCTATCTGAGTAGAGAGGCCTGTACTGGGATTACTCTGACATTTGGGGTCACGAAGTGTACGTGCATCAGAAATGGAGTGCACATAACAGCTATTGAGGCTGGAAGCTCTCCATGTTCCAGTACAGACTGAAACCTCAGAAAGACACAACACTTTCAGAAGATCCAGAAAACTTTGGATTCACAACTGTGGGAAATTCCGAGTAGTCAAGTCACACCTGTATGTTTTTATGCGCTCCACTACGGACATGGTAATACGGTGCATTATTTCTTTTAAAGACATGCAGGAAATGGAAAGTTGCCAGAATTTCCCTCACCACCTTCCCTTCCTTTCACCTAAGCTGGAATATGCAAATAAAACATCCTTCGTTGTGTAATCAAGGTAATCAAGGGTAACTTGATTATGAGGATCCCATCCCCCTTATTGTCAATCGTGTCAGCATGACTGAAAGAGTAACTGGTGAATATGTACTCATGACATGCTACACACAAATGAAAGAGACGGAACGCAAAACAAATTATATATGTTGGTTGCTCAGCGTGGTTTTAATGGATCTCCGTCGGGAACATTTAGGATTTTTGTGACAAACACTGCAGCAATACTATCCCGGTACACAATCAAGTCCTTCTAGAAGGTTTTTAGCCATGGGCATATTTCAACCAAAAATGTGATGGCAGGTCTGGCATTTTTCAACCATGAGCCAAATTATGCACTCATATGCATGCATGCACTCTATATATATTCAAATCACTCATGCCTCAATAAATGATCTTTACAAATAAGGTTAATTGTACATCAAGGCATTCCTGTATGAAGCTGTGATTATGCATGCACAAGCAGAGCAACATAGAGTGGACAGGATTTCTCAACATTTTGTTGCTGTGTGTACACATGGGTGAAAACATTTTCTAGTGCGTACTGGCAGTTCTTAGGGACAGAATTAGAACTTGGTCTACATTTGATAAATAACAACCCTAGTATGAAGCATGTTTCATAATACCACCAATTTCCATAAGAGGAACCAGACTCCAAAGGGAACCCGTCCTCATTTGGGTGGCAGATCGTGCCATTATAACAGCCCACATCTACATCCATGTGTTATGTGGTCAGTTTAGTTGTAGAACAGCAGTTCACTGTGGTTTAAGAAGAGTCTGTTCAGCTTCAGCTGATCACCAACGGAGCCTCAAGCGCAAGACGATCCACGACAATCCAAGTCCTTGGCCACCGCAGCAGAGCCGCCCATCCCACCACCAGACCAGCGCCATCCCCACAGCTCCCGGATGCACACTGAGGCAGTCCACATGGGCCACTCCCAACAGCAGCGAGATGACAACTCCAAACCAGGAGCAGGACGACAAGGTTTTGTTATTTTCTCCCTACAGGAGGGACTTCTTATTTGCAGCAGCTGATAACAACAAAACTGTTATCTGATTTGCGTGTCTTGTTATTGTTAGTGTAGACAATTCTTTGTCGTCACCCCCCACCCCCATGATAATGAATGACAAAGGGATTTTATGTGTGTGGAAGCTCAAATATATACTCCAGGAAACCAGGACATAGTCAGACAACAAAAACGTTCCCAGCGAACTGAGAATAAATGAAAAATACCTTTTTCAACAACGACAATTGGTTTGCATTTTTCCAGCATATTCCTTAGGGTGTATGTGTCAAACGTATTTTGTTCAGCCCATGTGAACTTGCAATAATGTTAAAATGGTCCCTACTCAGCATTTTCTCATTATCTAGTATTCTCAGCAGGCCTATAGTCCCGGAGTTGCTGCCCGTGATCTGCATGTGCCAATGTAAAGTGCACTGCGGGTATGGCTGATGAAATAATGATGATAAGGTGAAGTGTTCATGCATTTTGAGCGGATGCAGACAGGAGTGGGAGCGGTGATGGCAGGAATCATTCAGGATTTTCAAAGGGATTAGTCTTGTCGGTCCATTTATATGAATAACTTTGGCATAAAACACCTTCATGACAGTTCCACTGAAAAGGAGTGAAATGACAATGACAACTAACATAAAGAAAACAGATCTAGCCTTTTATAAATTCGGAGGAATGGTAATAACATTGTTGACCTTTATGAACTTAATTATAGTGCAATTATTTCATGTTTATGTAATCAGCTGGGCGGTATGTGTATGTGTGTTATGTTAACCCCCTACAAATAAGCATCTGGAACTGTTATAATATTTCCCTCTTCCTCAGCTAGATCTCTGGGCGTTGCTTCACTGATATCCTCCAAATCCCTCTAAATTCCCTAAAAATATGCTGAGAAAAGAAGAGTTGATATGGTGGAAAGGAAAGGGAGATGGGTGACTAAGGACATGCATGTTTCTTGCAGAGATAATAACTCGTGTGAATTCTTTAACTCTCTTTCTTAAATGTTTTCAATATTTGGAAAACCGACATACAGTATACAGTAAAGTATGTGGCCAAACGTTTGTGGACACCTGACCGTCACACCCATATGTGGGTCTTCCCCAAACTTTTCCCAGATGGACAACTGCAAAATCAACGACGAATGTAGAAATCAAAAGCAGAATCCCAGACATTTTCAGCGATTTAAAAATCTCATCTTGGATGCATGTTTGCTGGTATGGGCGGTTCTGCTGCAATGGTCCGTGACTCCATCGGCGATTAGTTGAAACAGAGCAGACTTTATGTTTGGTCTATAGTGAATCTGGTGCTAAACAGCTGTATTTTTGGACTGTATAACACATGGTTTCAGCACTGAGGTAGAGGTTTTGGGGATAAAGTTCGAGAGGACAGACTGAGATGGTTTGGACATGTACAGAAGAGGGATAGGGAATATATCTGTAGAAGGGTGCTGAGGTTGGACCCACCAGGCAGGAGACCTATCGGAAAACCAAAGAGGAGACTGATGGATGTAGGGAAAGAGGACATGAAGTTAGCTGGTGTGAGAAAAGAGGATGCAGAGAGTAGAGTTAGATGGAGACAGATGATTCGCTGCGGCGACCCCTGAAGGGAACACCCGAAAGGTGGAGTTGTAGATATACTATGAAGTGGCTTTGTGACAATGTACGATGTTAAAAGCGCTATATAAATAAAACTGAATTGAATTAAATTGAATTACATTTTTTAGGTTTCAAAAAGAGAATATGTGGTCACCCTAGCAGCTATAAAGTTGGAAGCACACAATTCTATAGGATATCTTTACGTCTGTGTGATGTAGCATTTACGTTTTCCTTTTTAATTTAAGTTATCTTTTGGATAGCCAAAGTTGATATGGAAGAACTTGAGTGTCCTGCAGACAGCCCTGACCTCATCCCCACTGAACTCCTTTGGGATGAACTGGAACGCCAAATGTACACCAGGTATGACTCACTAATGCTTTTGTGGCTGCATGGGCAAATTCCCAGAGCCATGTTCCAAAACTAGTGCAAAGCCTTATCTTATCACCTAATAGTCCATACATTTGCATACCTTTATTGTTAAATCCCGTCTTCGTTTTAGCCCTTCAGTTACTGGTATTTTATTGATAGAAAAGGAAATTTATGAATGAATAATCTTAGATTGCGGGGGTCAAAGGCACAACATTTTGCATTCTATCTGGGCTTCATTTTTCAATCTCAACACAAAAGCATTTATTCGTTTATCGTTCTTAGAATTTACACAAAAAAGCTGCTAACTTTTTGGGGAAAGAACCCTTTGTATCCTACCTGTGCTCCTGAGTGCATGTACATTTACATGTAAGAAGACTAACTAATGTAACCTTGACTTCATAACATAATTTGCATGGAGGTTAAACTGTGTATTTAAAAAATATTTACAGAATTTAGCATACACCTTTACTCAGAGTGACTTCCAAAAATGCTTAGACGTTTCTAATACAAACATATCCCTATGCTAGCTCATTAGGTCAGGGATTAAGAGTACCACATTTTTTTTATACCCAGTGGATTATATCATTGGTATTAATGAGGTATATGCACTTCCGCATCCTGACTACACCAGCTGCTTCACATCTGGCACAGGCTATTTCACTGCAGATTAGCGTCGTCTATTCACCAACATGGCGTTTTTTACTCGGGCTCTCCAAGATTTACCACAAATGACCGCCATGCTCGGCGTCCGTGATCACCTGGCACAGTGGAAATCTTTTTTCTCCCTTTTTTTGTTCCCACCTAAGCTGTTATGGATTTTTATGAGTGTCACCAAATGCAAATAAGCCAGGGATGTCAGGAATGTGCGTTGTACTTTATGGATGATCAGTATATACATGCAAGTTAGGAAGAAAATGGACCTTTCTGCAACTTTTGTAAACCCTACAAAGTACTACAAGACTGATAAACCAAGCTCATTGTGTGTAAAGTTGATTTCATACAATCATTTTTGTTTGAGAGTTCCAATACATCTGGAGCACACCGTATGAGCGAGAACAGAGAACGCCCAGATGTGTTCAGGGAGAAGAAGGGAAACCATTTCACAGCGACTAGGAAGCCTGCACAAAATCAATAGTTCTTCCTTCACTCGTAATGTGGTATTGCAGATTCTGTCACTGGTCATGATGCTCCTCTGGATCAGAAAAGCGCTGACCTTCATGTGACACGTGGTCGAACGAGTTCCTATTTAGGAATTTCTGTCTTAGTCAATTTCTAAAGTCACAAAATACGTCAGACTCTGTTCTGAATAAAAGTGTATGAATAGCATGATTATGAAAAAAAAAAGTTATACAGTGAACCCCCGCCTATCGCGGGGGCTACGGTCCGGTGCCCCCTCCCCCGCGACAGGTGAAACCTGCGAAGTAGCACCGTCACATTTATTTTATAATTTATATATATATATATTAAGGCTTTATAAACCATTTCCACTCTCTTATTAACCTTTTCCACACCCTTACAAACATGTCCTATGCTCTTAAACACTTTCTACACTC
>JAQLOM010161226.1:0-12285 GCA_030068315.1 Chrysichthys thysi
GTTATTTGGATTTTTACAACATTATTGTTGAAATACACAGTCCTGAAAAAGGGGCGTTTCTTTTTTTGCTCAGTATAACTATTCACAAGCCATATGTGTTGCACCCAATAGCACATTTACTGAGCTGAAATGTCAAAACTGCATAATATTAGCATCGACTTAGCCACAAGAAGGTACAGTCAGGTCCATAAATATTCGGGCATAAACAAACACATGATCATTTTAGCTGTCTACCACAGTATATTGGAACTGAAACTAAATAATGGACATGTAAGTGCAGACTTTCAGCTTTAAGGGTATGTACATCTGAATTGGGAGAACACTGTAAAAATAACAGCAATTTTTAATGTGCCACATTAAAATTTGCCAAAAACATCTAAAAAAAAAAATAGGTTCACTACAGTTCCGGGCCAATAGCCTATACAGATGAGACAAAGATCAAGGAACTGCTCATGATTCATGATCAACACTTCATCTTAGGGTGTGGGTCTGTACTGACACCAGTGGAAGTGGTTCTCTTGAATTTGTCGATAAATGTAAATGCTGATGAAAGCTGTAGAATGCACGTAATGTATCAATTCTGAAGAGCATATTATCTGCTCAGAGTCAGCCAAATGCTTCAAAATTCATTGGACAGTGCTTAACTGAGCAGATGGACAATGACCTGATGCATGCCTTGAAAACAGCCCAAGATGTTTTTAAGCAAACATGTGGAATGTTCTGCAATAGCCAAGTCAATCAACTGACCTAAATCCAGTTGAGCTCTATTTCACTCACTGAAGGCAATACTGAAGGCAAAACACCCAAAGAACAACCCCAACATGAACTGAAGACAGCTCAAGACAGCTGAGGTCAGTGACTCAGGTGATGTCTATGGGTTCCTGTCTCTTGGTAGTCACTGACTGCAAAGCATTCGCAATCAATGATTAAAAATTTTAATTTATGATTATAAGGTTTGTCCATTTACTTGTCCACAACAAGGGGTGGGGTGCACATATAAAAATGCTGTAATTATCACACCATACATCTGATTTGGAGGTAAAAATTCTCAAATTAAAGCTGAAAGTGCACTTTTATATTCATTATTTAATTTCAACACCATTATTCCCTATTCCATTATTATTATTATTATTATTATTATTATTATTATTATTATTATTATTATTAGTAGTAGTAGTAGTAATAGTATTTTATTTATATATATATTTATATATATATAAATAAATGTGTTGGTCCACAAGGGTTTCCTGTACATGTGTAATTAAAGTTAAAATTAGGGGCAGGAATTTAACGCGTTAATTGCGATTAATTAATTTGGAAAAAATAACACATTAAAAAAAATAACAGATTTAATCACACTTTGCATTCCAAGCAAAGGGGAACTTTTGTCAATGCACAATTTCCTGGAAAATGGAAGAATCGGAAGAAAGCACATTGCTAGGACTGGTCGGAGGCAAATTTCATTTCAAAAGACTACCCGACGTGCGCCTTGATAAAAGCATGGTTTTGTGCAAACTGTGCAAAAGGGAGTCTGCATACCACCGAAGCACCTCAACCTTACGATGCCATCTAAATGCAAAACATGTTGCAGTGAGCACAGAAACTGTGGGAGCTGTTAGCGCTAGCAGTCCCAGTTCGAGTACCAGCAAAAGGTATCGGCAGCCCAAACTTGATGAAATGACTAGCTTCAGGACCAAACTTAGTAAGTCACCATCGGACAAACTTACAAATTCTCTCGCAAGATGGATTGCTCTGGACTGTAGGCCACTATCAGTGGTAGAAGATAGGGGGTTAGAAAATGTTATTATTATTATTTAAAGACAATACCATTCTGAAAATGTACTTAAAGAACTTAAAATAACACTTTATAAGTCTGCCCAATTTTGGCCAGGGATATTATTTTTGTTCTCTGTTTTGAATTGAAATGCAGTTTAAATGCATTTTTTTTTTCAGAAATTAAAAGAGCTTGAGTTTATAATATTCGTGTCCATGTCTATTATTTGATTCTGTCGCCCACTAAAACCCTTTTAAATAAAAAAAAAACATTTGCGCTTTTGGCAAATTTTCTTGTGCAATTAAATGCAATTAATCAAGATTAATTAATTAGAAAGCCGCTAATTAATTTGATTAATTTTTTTTTAATCGAGTTCCACCCCTAGTTAAAATATGTAAGGTAATATAAAAAGACTGTACATAGCATACCTAATTTTTCTCTCTCACTCTCTTTTGTTGGACTCTTACTCATCGTTGAAGTCTTTTTCTTCGAAGAGCTACTGGACTGAGATCGGATGCACAGGTCTTCATTCACATCTGTGAAAGAAATAGGAGTTATGGTTGTAATGAAAGTTTCATAAATTATGGTATACATACAGACTATAATTGTTTACTAGCGTAGCAAAATCCTTCACATGGACAAATTTACAAAATACAGTGGAACCTTGGATTGTGAGTAACTTGGTCTGCAAGTGTTTTGCAAGATGAGCAAGCAATTTTAATAAATTTTGACTCGGTTAGTGAGCGAGGTCTTGCAATACAAGTAGTGATTGTAGCCTGACATGATCACAGCTTCTCTCTCTCACTCACTACAGGATTGTGGCTCACTCGTATAGTCAACATCTGCACCAGCATAGAAATAGACTGAGGAATCCCTTATTTCAAATGAGATGTGCAAAATGTGGGAAAGACTGCAAAACTTTGTAGAAAAGCACCACCCAAATAAGGCTGTAGTAATGCGAGCGATGAATCTGTTTAATGACAATGCAACGTCGCATTTCTGCGAAGTCCTCAAAAGGAGGCAAAAGCAGCGATCATTGGATAGTTTCCTTGTTAAATTCACACAAAAAGAAAAAGATCCCAGTGAGCCGACGGACCGCGGTGATTCTGTGTTGTAGTGAAAGTCAAAAGTGAAAGTCCTCTCCCCTCTCCTTCACACCAGCCACGATTCTTTTAAAGGTAGAGTGCAGGTTATTTTGTTTTTGTCAGGTGTGGTGGGGTTGAATAACAAGAAACAGAAACTTAGTCAGAACCACAGAAAGCAAACACGGGAATAGCAAGGCTTGGCAAGAGCACGGAAAATGGCAACTAATGCTCCACTAATGCTCTTGGCATGCTTGCGTCTGGCTTTTTATAGCTCCCGCAATCAGTCCCAATCCAGTGTACCTGTCGGCACCCATGTGACGTGCTGTGGCATTGTGGAGGAAAACCGAATTAGTCTTTAGTGTTCAAGTTCTCGGACATGCACCACTAAAGACTGCGGGGCATGCACCACTCGGACATGCACCACTAAAGGGAGTGCTCAAAACAGGTGCGCTGCACGCATGCTCCGCGAGGGCAAATTCATGACAGTTTTATGTATTTTTACTTTATATTTTGTCATTTTTATATAAATATTTGTGGGATGTGAAATAAATTATCTGAGTTTCCATTATGTCTTATAGGGAAACCCACTTTGATAAACGAATGCTTTGGATTACCAGCATGTCTCCAAAATGAATTATGCTCGCAGTCCAAGGTTTCTCTATATATGTAGAACTGAAAACTAGAAGATTGCCTGAAATGAAAAATGAGATTCTGCACATACAGTGGAACCTCTGGTCACTACCATAATTCATCCCAAAACTCTGGTCATGACCCGAGTTGGTCGTGATCCAAACCTAACTTCTACATAGTCCGTTCCAGACCCTTTATGTAAATATTGTTGCTTTTTTTTTTTTTTTTTAAAGATTTTTCAGCTCAAAAATAGTTAATTATACCATAGAATGCACAATGTAATAGTAAACTAAATGTAAAAACCTTGAACAACACTGAGGAAACGTTGAACAACAGAGAAAAGCAACATTGCATGAGTCTGTAATAGACCTCTACAAATCGTTATCTGTAAACATTTTTTAATGAGTTTTAAGCACAGATTGAACAGTCCTTAATTACGTAAAAACTTACTGTAAACAACCAAGACAACTAACCTTGTATGAGTCAACTTCTGCCATTAGGGAAGTGAGGAGGAAGATGGGGGGAAGGAGGTTATGTTAAGTGGGTGAGGTGTTGCAGGATGCATTCACAGTGAGCCGTAAATAAATATATAGATATTTATTTATAAGACAAATAAGTTATAATCAGTGGGCTTAAACGAAAACTAAAACACGGGCAGAAAGTCAGGCGATCGGGCATTCAGGCAAAACAAGGCGAGACAGAAGCGAAATCCTAAACACAATCCAAAGTCAAAACCAGGAAACTAAACAAGGCAGATCAGGGCAGAGACAAGAATCGGAAACGAGAAACAAACAGGTCATAAACGGGAAATCAACACAGGAAACAGAAGGCTCGGCAGAAACAATACACAGGGTACATTAATACTTTGCACCGAGTGTGCGAACACGAGGGTCTTTTAAAGTCCAAAGTTAATGAGCCACACCTGCGTCTCATTACAATCAGGTGACCTTGAAATTGATTCATAGCGCATGCGCCATTGGTGCTGCTGTAGTGCGTCCCTAGTGTTTTTCCCAACTGCCACGGAAGCGTGTTCTGTTCAGGTGGATTCCTGACAGAAGCCCCCCCAAGGGCGCTATTCCTGGAGCGCCCCTGACCAAAACCCCCGTTCGGAGGACCTGGACCCGTGGGCTCGGGACCAATACTGTTCATGACGCTTCCGAGGCTTAGCTTGATCTCGGACCAACGTGTGTGTATGCTCGCAACCTAGGGTGTAGATCCTGGCGTGGGCTCGGTCTCTGGCATGCCAGACAAGATTGCAGGGACGGATGACGGCCCAGATGAGGCTGTGGCACTGGAAAACGGCCCAGACGTGGCTGCAGCGCCGGAAGAGACCCCAGATGAAGCTGCGGTACTGGATGACGTCCTAGATGAGACTACGGCACCGGACGACAGCCCAGACGTGGCTGCGGTGCCGGACGATGAGTCTGGCATTAATCCAGACGAGGCTGCAGTACAGGAGAAGGGAACAGGTGTCGACTCTGGTGTGGGGGTGCACCCAGATTCGGAGCATGGCATCGGCCCCGGTGTTGATCCTGGTGTGGTTGCGCACCTGAATTTGGTCCCTGGCGCCGACACTGGCGTTGCTCCTGGCGTGGCAGCGCCTCTGGACTCGGACCCTGGCGTCGATCCTGGCGTGGCAGCGCACCCAGACGAGGCACCCAGCATGGCTGTGGACCCAGAAGAGGAACCTGGCTCGGCTGCAGACTCAGACGCGGAACCTGGCAAGGCTGTGAACCCAGAAGCAGAACCTGGCATGGCTGCGGCACCAGATGAGAAACCTGGCATGGCTGTGGCTCCAGACGAGAAACCTGGCTCATCCGCTGACCCAGGCATTGGCCCTGGCACGGCGGTGGACCCTGGCGCTGATCCCGGCATGACTGAGGACCCTGGCGCTGGTCCCGGCATGACTGCGGACCCTGGCACTGGTCCCGGCATGACTGTGATGACCTCTGGCGGATCCGTGACTACCTCGGTCAAATCTGCGACGGCCCTGGGTGGATCTGCGAAGGCTTCGGGTGGATCTGCGATGGTCTCAGGCGGCACTGTGGTTGAGACTGGTGTTTCTGTGACGGCATGCATCTCTATGGCAGCAGTCGACTCTGCGACGGTGCGTGATTCTATGACTGTGGCTGGTGTCTCTGTGACAGTGGGCATCTCGGCAATGTCCAACGGGGCTGCGGTCTCAGCGTGGACCGACGGCTCCGTGACGGTCGCTGATGGCTCAATGGCTGTCATGGATGGCTCAGCTTGGGCTGTGGACAACTCTGCGGCTTGTGCTGCTGAAGGCTCTGTGGCGTGAGCTGCTGAAGGCTCTGTGGCGTGAGCTGCTGAAGGCTCTGATGCTGAAGGCTCTGTGATCTGAACAGCTGAGAGATCCTCGGCTGGAGCAGTGATGTCGTCAGAAGCCGTGGAGTCTTGAGTGAGAACAGTGGAGTCTTGCGCAGAAACTGTGATGTCTCTGGCGGGAGCAACTGAGAAGTCTGTGGCTGGAACGGCTGAGAAGTCTGTGGCTGGAATGGCTGAGAAGTCTGTGGCTGGAGCTATGAGCAGAACATCAGACAAAAGGTCAGGCTCGTATTCTGGAGATTTGACCTCTGAGGGTGAGTTGGAACTTGGCTGGACTGCTGACGAGGAGTCGGAACTAAAACTGACCTCCTACAAGGAGTCGGAATGTGTCTTGGATTCGGACCTGGACGTGCGTTTTCTCTTTCTTCTTCTCTTAGGCTTATTGAGAGTGGCTCCCTGAGCTATTACCGTCTCTGGTACTTTCTCCGGTACTCTAGGCTGGGGCTCTGGAGAATTATCCTCTCATATGCATTTTGTTGAAAGGACCCCTGTTTCTGCTTCTGGAGGGACCTCTGAAGTGTATGCTTCTTCTTTGGCCACTGGAGGCAGCTCATGAGCGTCGGCCTCTTCCTCGGCCCTTCCGAGAATGTTACACCCATGGGAAAATAACAGTAAGGACTAGAATAAGAATAAGAAGGTTATTCACGCTAGGGTGACCCATGAGTCTTAAACAATACACAGAGTACGTTAATACTTCGCACCGAGTGTGCAAACGCGAGGGTCTTTTAAAGTCCAAAGTTAATAAGCCACACCTGCGTCTCATTACAATTAGGTGACCTTGAAATTGATTCACAGCGCATGCGCCGTTGGCGCTGCTGTAGTGCATCCCTAGTGTGAAGTGCATCATTTTTCCACGTGCCCGGAAACGGCTGGAAATGAGAGGTGTGCTCCACGTGGTTTTCCCCACTGCCAAGGAAGTGCGTTCCGTTCGGGTGGATTCCTGACAGGTTACTGTACAGCGAATGAACGAACGTCTGACCAAGACAGATTAAAAGGACACACACGTCTTTGTTAGGTGCGCGATACGCAAACAGAAAATGGGAAAACATTGGCGCGTATAACGCAGAAAGGGAAAATGGCCAGGGCTGTGTGTGTTCGGCACACGATTGTGTGGTTGTTACCAGTTGCAAAATTTTGCCGAATTTTTTTGGTCGGGAACCGATTTGATCTTGCTTAGAAGCGTTCATGGCTAGAGGTTCTACTGTATACGAACCACAAGCATTTAGAAACCTGGTAACCCCTAAAAACGAGGACATTTTAACAACCAATATCTGATTACAAACTGAAGGGATGTCTAATCAATTCGACATAAAGGAGGGGATCCCTGCCCCTCTAATCTATATATCCCTGCTTCTGCAGAATTTCTCTTATAATAACACCCTCCTCACTAATGAGTGGCACTATCCATGGTACTGAAAGGGGATTTCTTGCACATTTTGTTTGTTCACAGCCCCTATGCATCCACATGACCAAAGGCAATGAGAAAATGGCATGAAAGTGAGAACAAATAGTTAAAACTTTCCACTAGGCTACTTGATTAATTATTTTTTTTTAAAAATAGATTAAAATATCCTGCAAATGCAGAGGTTAATTTCAGAACCTGAAATTAATCATGACCTTTAATAAAACATTCTATAAATGATTTAACAGCTTCAAGCAATAGCATAACAGGCTTCATACTTTATATAGGCCCAGTGTGGCTCATGATGTATTTTCATAAATAATGATTTTTTTTTTTTTCAAAAGCACCCGGGCGACATCTAACAATATTTCCCATTGTATTATAAGGGTGATGATAATAATAAGAAGAAGAAAAAGAAGACGAAGAAGAAGAGTAGTTTCAGGATTAATTACTGCATTAATGTTTTTAATGACTTAAAATCACAAACCCCTTCCCAAGTGGGAACCTAAAACAAGATAATGGATGGCCTTCATACCTTTTTATCTACTCTGAGGCTCAACCTTTTTCTCCAAGGCTGAACTAAACTTCATATCCAAAAATACCTTTAGGCAACTGTCAGATACAGGAGGTGATGCAGGATGCAATCGGTAAAAACGAAATCCAAAAAACAGGCAGTAGGTCAGGTGATCGTGCATACGGGCAAGAGTAGGCGAGACAAGAACGAGATCCAAAACAAACCAAAGCCGAAACCAGAAATCAGAACAAGACAGATAAGGGCAAGGCGGTAACTGAAAACAGGAAAACAAACCGGTAGTCAACGAGAAGGCAGGCAGAATAATAAGGCTTGGCAATAACGAGACACAAGGTAAGTTAAATGCTTCGCACTGAGTGTGCAAATCCCAGAGTCCTTTATAGTCCAAAGTTAATGAGCTGCACCTGCGTCTCATTACCGTCAGGTGACCTTGAACTTGATTTGCTGTGTATGCGCCGTTGGCGCTACTGTAGTGTGCATCCAGCGCAAACTGCACCGTCTTTCTGAGTACCTGAAAACGGGTGCACTTGAGCGGTGCGCTCCTCGCGGCTCTTCCAATCCGCCGCAGAAGCGTGTTCCATTCAGGATGATTCCTGATAGCAACTTAAATATGTATACAGTGGACCCTCGGCTCTCGACTGTATTGGATGGCGAACAAATCGAAGTACGAACTAAATTCCCGAGCAGATTTTATACCAACCGATGAACAAATCCCTGACGGATACAGGCACCAACCCACGCTTCGCGGAATAAACCTTAAGTTCTGGTCAAGCACTCATAGGGTGAACATGTTCAACACATTTTTTCATTGTGTTTCTCTGCATTATTGCTCTATAAGCCTTTATTATGGGTCCCAAGAAAGTACAAATGGTAGTGAGAGTAAGAAGCTTAAGCGTATGACAGTTGAAATAAATAAATAATCGCAAAACACGAGAACCGCCACCATACTGCATCCTTCCACCACCATCCACCTATGCCAGCATCTACGTATCCACCGCAAAAGTAACGTGCATCTCGGAACAAATTAAGTTTGTGGGCCGAGGGTCCATTGTATAAATATCCTGATAATGAATAGAACTTTTTCCTTTATACCATGTGGGTATACAAAATACTAAAAACCAAAAGGTGTTGGTTAAATCTAGAAAATAGAAAGCATAATGCTCTGTGAAATGCTATTTACTATTCAGGTTTTTTTTATTGCCACCCATTTTATTGCAACTTCCTTTTTGCACATCTGGTAGTACATGAAGTTAAAGTTATGTCAGATACCAGTCTTTCCCACAGCTGTGGTTTAACAAGCCCAAGCATGATCATTTCCCATTTCCCATTAGCTACTTTAAGATCTTTATAATGGTCCTTAAAAGTGGATTAGTAGGGAAGAAGGGGGATAAGAAAGGGGGGAGCCTTTTGAATTGAAATGAAATGTAACGAGAGGCAACTGTAATGACTCCATCTTTCATGATTTTCTAATTATTTCCTCTTCCACTTAAAAACTAGCAAAATGTAGAGGGCCATCTTTATGTCATTGGGACTATTAGGAAAGTTGCATTGACTACATTAGAAGTTAAAGGGAAAAAAATCTGACACTATTACATAGTGCCATGGACTTTGTTGATCGTTTTTCTAGATGAAGCTAAATTGAGAACTTGACCCCTATTGGGTTTTTCACATTTCATCAAAAGGCTTTGTTAATTTTTTTTTCTCCTCAGTCTTAAAAAAATACCTAGTAAACTACAGCAGAGCAGAACTATTCTATAGCACATGTACTGCTACCAGTTTTTCAAATTAACTCTCTACTATCTTTACATGTCTTTTTGAATATTTACTCATTTTTACATCAAAAACCTTATTCTTAATCCTTAATCCAGAGTCAATTTCCAAATACTGTCCAAGTCTTGCATATATAAACATTACTTGTTTATTTCATATTATTCATGAAAGACCTCTCTCTGAAGACACCATATTTCTCATCTTTCTTCTTCTCCTACTCTCTACTTCAATTTCTTACATATATTTAGCATGTACTGTTGGTAAATTGAGCTTGTGTGGACTTTCTGTTTGTAATAAAGCTGATCAGAAGATACTCAAGATAAACAAGCAAACAGACATCACAAATTTGAAGGTCAAGCATCAGTCTCCTGATATACAGTAGTTATAGTATTTGGGGTGATGTGTTTAGCATGTGATTACTTCACTGCACAGCCAACTGCCATTTTTTGTAGTGCTGATCACAAACTGAGATGTATACACATCTGTCAGTAAGCAGATGAATGTGTTTTCATATACACACTATATGAAAGTTTGTGGACACCTGATCACCACACATACACATTTGTTGAACAGCCTATTCCAGATATAGTCTACTTTTTGCCTTTATTAAAACATTTCTACTAGATTTTGGAGTATGGGAGGATTTGGGAGCTCTGAAAAGGCCACTTGAGTTCGTCTATTTCAACTTTGGCAAACCACGTCTTCATGGAGTTCACATTGTGCACAGGGGCGTTGTCTTGCTGATACAGGTTTGCGCCTCTTAGCTCGAGTGAAGGGAAACTGTAATGCTACAGCATACAAAGATGTTCCATACAACTGTCTGCTATCAACATGGTGGCAACAGTTTGTGAAAGGAACACACAGTGGAACCTTGGATTGCAAGTAACTTGGTCCGTGAGCAAGACGAGCAAAAAATCGTAATAAATTTTGATTTGGTTAAAGAGCGAGGTTTTGCAATATGAGTAGTATTCTTCTGTGGAGCCTCACATGATCACAACGTCTTGCTCTCACTCACTGCAGGATTGTGGCTTCTGCACTAGCATATACTGTTAGTGTGTGTGCTCACTCATCTGTTTAATGACAATGCAATGTCACATTTCTGCAAAATCCTCAAATGGAGGCAAAAGCAGCTATCATTGGATAGTTTCTTTGTTAAAGTTGCATGAAAAGACAAAGATCCCAGTGAGCCAACAGACTGCAGTGATTCCGTGAGTTGTAGTGAAAGTAACACACAATAATCCTCCTCCTCTCTCCTGCTCTCTGTCATGGATCTGCCCGCGCAGAGCGCACATGCAGCACACCCGTTTTGGGCACTTCCAGTGCATACAGGAGGACTCATGCCACTCAAGAATATATTTGCGCCATGCTCACGCGTCACCTGGGTTACTACAGGTGTTCTGCATTAGGACTAACTATATAGACTATAAATAGACTGACTCATGAACGCTAAGTTTGTGAAGCATTAGTTTGCATTTCCCCACGCTATTGCCAAGCCATGTTCTAGTGTTTACCTTGCTCATGTTTTGACTCATTTGTACTCTAGTTTCCATGTTTTTGTTGGAGCCTTTAATATTCCTGTTTCTTACACTCTCTTGTCTCCCTCACGCCAGCCACGATTCTTTTCAAAGCTAAAGTGCAGATTATTTTGTTTGATGTACATTTACTTTATATTTTGTAAAGTGCAGGTTATTTTGTTTGGATTACAAGCACGTCTCCAGAAAGAATTATGTTTGCACAGGTTCCACTGTATATAGATGTAATGGTAAAGTGTCCACAGATATTTGGCCTTATAGGGTATAAACTGTAGACATGTAATGATGCATGAAATTCAAAGTTCATTTGATATAATACAGTGGTAGTTGATATAATACATTTTTGATACTCTGCATATTGTATAACCAAACAGGTCCCAAACATCCACACCACACCACCAGAAGGCGCCTTCCCCCAACTTCTAAGAACTCTTCCTCAGTTGTCACAGTTATACAAGCACTATACAGCGCATGGCCACATAAACTCAAAGCCTTGCCAAATGTTTGCTCTTGTGTAAATTCTGAGCTGTGGATTACATTCTGCCTATTCTGTGTATGATCCTAGCTGTCCTTCCTGTTCATTTGCCTTTTGGTTTACCCTTTGGATTCAGGAATTATTGATATCATTGTGTTTGACCCCTGACTACTTGTCTGATTATTCTTTGGTTCTGGCCTCCGGACCTGATATCACTGTGTTTTCTTGTTCTGCTGTTAGTTGGTTGTGCTGTCAGAGTCACATAGGACTCTGTAGCTCTTCTCAGCTATGGGCGAGTTTTATATGATTTTTTTGTGGTTTTTCAGTGAATGCTATTGTAGTAAAGTCTGTTTACTTTCAGTTTTGTTCCCTTCCACTAGATGGCACTAGAGAGAGTGAGAGTATGATAGCATTGTCAGAATACAAGCGAGCAACACACATTGTTCCGGGGTAGATGGGCAGGGGAAAAGTTACGAGTGTACAAACGTAGACGTGAACCAACTCTTCTTTCAATAAATATTGAAGTTAAATGCAGTGTCTTTTGGTTATAACACTATCTTAAGAATGTCTTGAATTCTCGATTGTAAGAAATGCTGAAAAGGTTGTTTTTTTTTCCAGAAAATAACTCCTGCTGGTCCGAATGACACTTTACCGCATTTGTATGGAAGGTTCCTTTTTTGTTTAAGCAGAGAAACATTTCACAACAACAATGGAGCGCCCGTGTAACATCTCATAGCCA
>JAQLOM010161247.1:0-12281 GCA_030068315.1 Chrysichthys thysi
GTGATCGGTCGGTGGTTGGTCTTTGGGAACGGTGATCGGTCGGTGGTTGGTCTTTGGGAACGGTGATCGGTCGGTGGACACAGTGATTGTTCAGTGGTTGGTCATTGGGAATAGTGATGGCCAGGGATATTTCATGGGGGGAATGGTGATCAAGGATTAGTCTTTGGGAACAGTGCTCAATTAGTCATTGTGGGAAAATGGTGGTCAGTAATTGTTCAAGAGTGGTGGTCAGATGACTTTTCAGAACTTCTGTAATTTCTAAACTCTTTTCTTTCGATTTTTTTGATCCAGAAAGGAATGATGCTCTCTCGCATGTCATCTCCTGCTGCCTGTGTCCAGCTCCCTACACCTTTCAAATTGACCTTCACAAACACATCACGAAGACATGGCACTGCTTCAGAAACACTTCGGAAATAATGAAGTCTGAGAGCCTGTCCACAGTGAACCCCAGTAATCTATCTGGTTCTCTCCTCACTAAGACCTCACACACAGTAATGCGGGTAAAAATCCATCCCTGCCCAAACTGTGGGAAGAGATTCACTAGACTGGGATACCTTAAAAAACACTGGAGAATTCACACTGGTGAGAAACCCTATCACTGCTCACAGTGTGGGAAGAATTTTACTTATCAGAGTGCTCTCACGTTACACCAGAACCTCCACAGCGGAGTGAAGCCATATCAGTGCTCCGAGTGTGGGAAGAGCTTCACTCAGCAGAGTACACTGCACACACACCAGCGCATCCACACCGGTGAGAAGCCGTATCACTGCTCGCAGTGCGGGAAGAGTTTTACTCAGCAGAGTACTCTTCAGTCACACCAGCGTGTTCACACCGGTGAGAAACCGTATCACTGCTCACAGTGTGGGAAGAGTTTTACACGAGAGAATCATCTCCAAACACACCGGCGGATTCACACAGGAGAGAAACCGCACCACTGCTCAGAGTGTGGAAAGACCTTCAGTCAGAAGAGCACTCTGAAGAGGCATCAGCGTATTCACGCAGGAGAAAAGCCGTACCAGTGCTCAGAGTGCGGGAAGAGCTTTACTCAGGAAACCCATCTCCAGCAACACCAGCACACTCACACAGGAGTGAAGCCGTATTACTGTTCCGGATGTGGGAAGAGTTTTACCAGACTGAACACTTTACAACACCACCAGTACACTCACACAGGAGAGAAGCCATGATGCAGGGGTGCTCGCTTTTATGTAACGGCCTGGTGTGGCTGATGGATAGGCTGTTGGAGCAAAAATCTTCTGATTAAACAGCTGGAATCAGGTGTGGTTCCTGATTGGTTAGTATGGAACCCTTATAGCTGTGTTGGTCCTTTATGGGTAAGATTGTACACCCCTGCCATAATGTATAATTATCAGAATTAAAAAAACATTATTTATCGTTAATGTGTTTTGAGTGATCATGATGATGATTTGTTTATATTGTGGAACTCTTATGCTTGACATGCCATTTCAGACACAAACAAACTTGTGTACCTGGAATCATAATGATGACCTTTTATGAGTAGTGTTATAACACAATTACTGCCCAAAACATGCTATGTGACACACGTTAGCTATGTTAGTTAGCTGCACTGTATGAATGTTATGTTAAACACCCTCAAATAAGCATGTGGAACTCTCAGCTGCCCATCTTATGCCTACACATTTACACGAATATGATGCTTCAAAGCTTCAAATAACTGATAAACCCAGAATCATGCTAAATCATAAACAATCCAATCCAGCTAACGCACTAATCCAGCTTACTCTGGGTCATAGTCGAGTGTAGCAGGTAATATGGGGCTTCAGTTCATTTCTTTGATTATGCATTGATTATTTATTTAAATCTATAATTTATTTGTTTTGTTTATTGTTCAGTTTATCTGTAGCTCCACTGTCCGCTCTCACTCCACAAGCCTCCTCTCACCTCATTCCTTTTAACAATTGGTAATTATTTAATTAATTATGCTGTTTTCCTGCCTGAGGTAGATGCCCTCCATGTGAGAACATTTCTGACAGATTTACAGCAGCGGTCAGATCTTGAGGGAATAAAATTGGTGCTTGTGTATGACGTGGAAATGACTTTCTGATTTAATAATGCTGAGGTAAGGTTTTCTGGACACCAAGTTCACTACACAGGCTGAGAGAGACTTATCACAAAATGACTCAATATTATATCAGCAGTAATATCAATCTTCTTCTTTTGGCTGTTCCCGTTCGAGGTTGTCACTGAACTTTACTGGTAAATTATATAATTAAAGTGATTATATAACACCTGGGTGACATGGTGGCTAAGTGGTTAGCACTGTCACCTCACAGCAAGGAGGTCCTTGGTTCAATCCCCGGGGTTGACATGGGTGATTTTCTGTGTGGATGTTCTCCCCATGTCCATGTGGGTTTCCTCTGAGTACTCCAGTTTCCTCCCACAGCCCAAAGACACGCACATTAGGTGGATTGGCTAGCCTTAATTGCCCATAGGTGTGCGTGTGTGCATGAACCCGAGTCCCGAGTTAGAGGAGGGTTGGGCGTGGGGCTAGCGACCTCACCGTGTAGAATGCACTTAGCTTCGGAAATGTCAACCAAGCCCCATGGGGGCCGCTCGACACCTTATGTGCCGCACGGCAAGACAAGAATAGGAGAGTGAGAGAATTATATAATGCAGAATAACTATGAATTGAAACTTTCCTGAATGCACCTGGCAGTCTGTCAGCTCACCGGTTCCATCATCGAGTGCAGTGGTTCCCAAACCTTTTCCGTTCAAGACCTAAAAGAGAAATTTGGTGTCCCAGCAGGACCCAAACTTACAAAAATACACTAGGAATTCTCATAATCTGTATTTACACATAACACAACAAACCTACCAAATGGCAAACCTGTAAATAAAGAGTGACCTAAACGACCCTTAGTTTGGGAAACATTGATCCAGGGCATTGTTTTTATTTTGAAAGCACATGATCTCTACCTGGTAGAATTCACTGTAGGTGATCCCCTCCAAACCCATCTAGATCCTTTCCTTCAGTCATATATGACAAAACATACCTTGTCTTTTTTGTCAACCGTGAGATGACCGAGAAAATATATAGGCACAAAATCTTCAATTTCATGCTACAATTAAAGATCTAAGCCTAGGATGTTGATGGAATGTTTTTGGAATTAATGGCACTGAAACTATCAACTCGCTACTTGGTGCAAAGAATTCTGGGAAGAGGGAGCCACCGCTTTAAAATAACTGGATGCACATCACCTGCTCTTGTTATGACCGAAATGGATAACTGGATGTGATGTAAGTAACACCTTTCTCTGCTATGTCAAAGTGTTGCTACTGAAGTAATTACAAGACTTAAAAAATCTTTCTGAAAAATGCAAACAAGCCTAAGTGTTTTGATAGGTTTAGCATGGCTGAACAGCTAGATGAAGGCTACAGCATCGGCATTAGAAGACTTATCCATTTTCTGTATGTTTTGTCTGTGTATATAAACTCAATTAACATTTTATGTATAATACGTTCTTCTGTTGAGTAAATGCCGCCATCTACTGGAGACATTCTGCCACTTCAGTACTGCTTTAAGGTGGATGTAAACTTTTATATAAGAAACTTGCATCATTAATATATACATTAAAAGTTTACATATAAAACGTGGCATCTGTATCTGATCCACACACGCAAACAAAATTATTTCATCAACAGCTGCTTCTGTTGTGCAGGATATACAACCACTTATAACTAGCAAACATCTAAATAATTTTTTTTAAATATAAAGATTGTGAATTCAGTGATAATTTCCCTATTAATCTCTCTGATGCCACATCCCTCACACTGGAACATGGTAGGAATGAAAGCTGCAATTGCCTCACAATGTTCTTTTCCAGGAAAAAATAAATGCTTTTTAAACTGATTTGCATATTTTTTGTAATATCTAAGAGAATATAAAGGGTTTATGCTGTATTAGTGTGCAGGTAATGGTTATAAGAGAGTGGGAGGGTTTATAAAGGCTTAAAATAAAAATAATAAAATAATAAAAAATACCCATATTACATGGTCGCTTCTTCGCAGATTTTCACTTTTTCGTGGTGGGTTCTGGAACTCCCACAGTGAGCAAGGGATCACTGTAGAGTTATTAGTCACTGTAAATAAACACCAACAAGCAGCAGGGGTTTAATTAAAAAAGTCAGTTTATTTAGTAAACATAAACTAAAAATTTTATATCGACTTAAGCAATGATTTGTGAATAGTAGTGGGCAGTTCAAATCATTTTATATGATTCTTTTGAACATTTCAAGGAACATAACCAGGTCTTTTTAGCCTTTCGAATTTTGATTCTTCTGCAATATGCTGTGGGAGTATTTACTTGGAGATGTATGAAATACATATACATTTTGTCTGATTGTTTCTAAGCTTCTCTATAGTGCTAGTTTAGTCATATTTAAGTTTTTGTTTAACATAAATAGCTCTATTTTGTTACTTTTGCAGATTTTGACATGGCCTATGTCACTCCAGTGTACCTACTGGCAGTCAAAAGGTCCTTCAAGGTGTGTAGTTCTCAGGGGAGCTCCCCAGGGGGTAGGTCCTCTCAAACAGTCCCCAGAACTGTTTGGGCCAAAAGCAACTAATGCATATAGTGTATTCACTGAATCAACAGAACGACCCAGAGTTAAACCTTTGGGGTCTTCTAGAATCTTCTGCTCTGCTGCATGAACTATCAAACGTGAGCTGAGCCATGAGTTTGGGGAGACTCAGAGAACTATCGATATCAAACTTTCAAATTCAGGTTACTGAACTGTCTAATTTCAAACTCAGGTTTCCTAATTTGAGCTATCCAAGTTAGAGCTTGTGCTTTTGAACCCTGGTTTTCAAAGACAAAGCATCAGAGTTTGAATACAATCTTTAAAGCTCAAGGTGTCTGAGTTTGAACTTGAGCTTCCTGGCTACAGAGCTGCAGCAGGCTGATGGTCAAGACACTCTTAAGGTTTAACTAAATTCAGATACTTTTGCTTTCAATACAAAGATTAAAAAGAATTACTGCAAATACTACATAATTAGCTTGACATTAATGTGACTTGTTTTTTGTGCACACTGGTTCATGCTTTCTTGCTTTTTGTTAATAATTATTAGCCCATTACAGTATATACTGCATAATGATACCAAAGGCTCCTGATTGATTGCATGCAGTCGACCAGCAGCAGCTGAATTAGAGAGAAAAAATGACCCAGTCGTGCTGGTGAACCAGTACAAACAACTCACTAAAAGGAGGAATTGCATTCTAAATCAAATCTAAATCAAAAGTCCTAAATGCTATTATTTATTTACTCTGAATGTGTAGGAATCCAATTCTGATTGAATTTATGTCTGTAATTAGATTGTAATGTCTTTTTGGTGATGTGATAATTGGTAATTAGTTTGGACACTCCTACTTTGAGCTATATATGGCACGCCCATTAGGCCGGAAAGGGGAATTGTTTGGTAGCCGACTGTAGAGTTGTGTGACTGTGGTTAAACACAATTTTTTGAACACTTTTGACGTTTTGAAATTGAGTTAAATTTGTTTTTGTTTGCTTTTGAGTTTGTACAGAATTATCAAACCATTTGGTTGATCGTTTCTGGAGAAAATAAATAGAATATATATTTCTAACAAAGAGTTGGAAGTGCGTATGAAAATACCCAATGTTCATGCTGCCCACGGCATTAACTGGAATAACTTACACTTGGACATGGAATAACTAGAAAGGCCAATACAGAGTTGTTCAAAAAGAATAACTTTGTTAATGAACTGCATACCACTATTTACTGACCCTATGTACATTTGGGACGGCCCAATGAGCTCTCTGTCAGGCTGATATTAGTGCACGTATAGACTGATGTACTGTACGATACAAGAATATCTGTAACAACTCATATACTTTTGACCTTAAATATTTTAAATAGACTTTCTGCCGAAAAATAACAGCAATTAAGCGATTGTTACAACGCAGAGATTCTACATACTGGAATCTTACAGGTATGGTATCACATAAAATATATATATATATATATTTTCAGGGCTTACTGTCAATCAGCACAGGCAACTTGAGCCACTAAAATTCTTTGCTTGATGTTTGTTTAATTAGCTATTGGCCCAGTTTCGTCCTCAATATGTGCTCTATAGAAGATTTTCCCCACTGATGTCACTGAACACACCGATGGTGTTGGAGTTGACTATTGCGATTGAAACTCTTCCCACACTCACAGCAGTGATATGGTTTCTCTCCGGTGTGAATGCGCTGGTGTTGTTGAAGAGTACTTTGTTGAGTGAAACTCTTTCCACATTGTGCACAGTGATACGGCTTCTCTCCAGTGTGAATGCGTTGGTGCTGCTGGAGAATACTCGGAGAAATAAAACTCCTCCCACACTGCGAACAGTGATACGGCCTCTCTCCGGTGTGAATGCGTTGGTGTCTTTGAAGATGGCCCCTCTCGGTGAAACTCTTCCCACAGTCTGAACACTGGTGCGGCTTCTCTCCGGTGTGAATGCGTTGGTGTTGCCGTAGATGACTTTGCTGAGTGAAACTCTTCCCACATTGTGAGCAGATATATGGTTTGTCTCCTGTGTGAATGCGCTGGTGTCGTTGGAGATCATCTCTCTCAGTAAAATTCTTCCCACATTCCGAACAGTGATACGGTTTCTGTCCGGTGTGGACTCGTTGGTGTCGTTGAAGAGTACACTGCTGAGTAAAACTCTTCCCACACTCTGAGCAGTGATACGGTTTCTCTCCGGTGTGGATGCGCTGGTGTTTCTGGAGAGAATTTTGTTGATTAAAACTCTTTCCACACACTAAACAGTGATAAGGCTTCTCTCCGGTGTGGATGCGTCGGTGTGTTTGGAGGGTACTCTGTTGAGTAAAGCTCTTTCCGCAGAGTGAGCATCGATACGGTTTCTCTTCTGTATGGGTGCGATGAGGTTTTCTGAGATTGCCAATCTGAGTAAAACTCTTCCCAGTATCTGAGTAGGGGTGGATTATTTTAGACATCTGTCTGTTCGCAGGGCTTGTGGAGATAGTACCAGAAGTCTTTTGCTCAGTACTAGAGCTTCTTCCAGACATTAGCTTCGAACAGGACGTCGTTCATACCTAAACCAGAAATTTGAAAAAAGAACAAACTTGTGACTCTTAAGAAATACAACATTTATTACACTTCTCTCTGACTAAGACATTAATAACCCTGTCGCACCTGATTGATCACACCCCATTCTGCACCAGACTCCATCCTCTAGACACTGCTGGAATCACCATTAAAGTGCTCATTGTGTTGTTTTTTCATTACTTTTGTAATGGTCTTTAGTATGACTGAATGCCCTGTGAGTCAGTTTTGGTGAAGAAAATGCTCTGGTGCTCCTGTTTCAGGCCGCTCTAGTTTGTTGGAATAGTGCTGATTTAGAGTACAACAGGAGTTTGGCTCTTACTTATGAATATTCATGACATGCAAACGAATCACCTCTAATTGGCTAACAGCGCTGTGACGAAAAATTTCGTCTCCCCTTCTTAGACCCATGCCCCGCCTTCCCCCGTATCCCTGCGCAGTGTGCGCGTGTGTGTGCTTGTGAAAGACAGAATGAGAGATGAGATTACATCCAAGTTATTATAACAAGACAATTATTTTCTGTACAAATCCCAACTACACACACACACACACACACACACACACACGCCCCTCTTGTGGATGGCCAGTGTTCTTGGACCATTATACCAAGTTGAACATAAGATATTGCTTCTAATGTTATAATTTGTGGTTTAACACTTAGCTTAGTTTAGAAGATGATCAGTCCCTGTCCTCACTCTCCCCGCAGGCTTTAGTGTCTCTCGGCTCTCACCAAGGTGAATCCTGGCAGCACATTAGCATCTAGTGTGTAACAGGTTAGTCGCGTCTCCGTAAAGATAAACAAGCTGTTTTCTCGGTAGAGAAAACCCGGCACTGGTTGGTAAGTGCATACAACTCGTCCATCTTGTCTAACATTCCCCATCGTTATGGGGGGAATCGATAGTTTAAGCACCTCCGCCTTAGCATTAGCCTTAGCCCCGGCCTTGTGCTCCTTAGCCCAGCCGGTTCAACCGTGAATTATAATACAGCGGTACCACTCGTATATCAAAGCCGGTTTCCCCATAAGAAATAATGGAAACTCAGTAAAATACATTAAACAATATAACTGCATCCCTCCTTTGTGCTTCTCAATGATTTTTAATGATGCCATGTTGAACAAGCTAAATCTCTGGGTAGCAGCTATCAGGCTAGTGTGGTCCTACGAGCACACAGCAGACCAGCGGGCTCTCTGTGGATTGTTGTCAGCTCAAGGAGACGCAGACTTGAAATTACAACTCACTGGAAATCTCTATGTTCGAGACTATGTGATTGTGGTAGCCGAGCTTGTGTCCATGTCAGGCACGCTAACGTGGAGAGTTTGAACATGCTGTTTTGTAACAAAAGCCTTGGGTGGAAAAGTTTATTTTGTACTTACAGCCTGTGTGCTGGTGGTGCTGCGTGATGGTACAGATCCAGGTTTTAATTACAACCTTGATACAAAACCATTACTGTAGACACCGGAGGTGTAATAGTCACCGTGGTCAAAATTATTAGAACACAGAACTAACGTGGCCTTATACTTCACTGGTGGTGTAACAAAGATAAACTCCAACCATTTCTTCCTCACTTCTTCTTACCTGAGCAACACATGTAACGTTGCTGTGTTATTGCCACAAATGGCACAGACACGAACATGTTCCGCCATGTTTTAAACTTGCTGTTAGCTCCTTTACTCTCAGTAGCTAGCTTCTACCCCAGGTTCTGCTGTCTTCTGGCCACGAAATCAAAACTGTCTTCCCGTGGGCGGTCCCAAGCCAAGGTGGGTGAGGCCATGAATACTAATTGACCGCCTGTCGTCAGGTGTTCAGCTTTTTCTGATTTGCTTGTTTTTCTGTCTATTTTTTTTATTGGCTAATGCAGACAATGGGGGTATTTACACATGTTCACGTGCAGCATGCATATGCAACTTGGAGTGACCCATCATATTTCAAAAAGAAAATGTATTAAAAGGTTTCTCGTGGAAGGCCCCTTTCAGATACAAAGCAGACATTCAGTACAGTGATGGATTGAACTTCCCCTGGCTGGAGGTCACTGATGGCCTTCCAATAATAATTAAAGACCTACCTCATTATTAGCACTTGAATTAATACCTTTCAAATAAAATCTCTTGACTGGTTTCTTTTCTTTTCTTGCATCCTCAGACCCTGACCTATTGTACCTCCAACTCTGTAAGGGCATCTGTTAAATGCTATAAATGTTTTAACATAAAATATAAATTTCCCATTGCACAAATTGACATCATTAACACTTACAAATCCATATATTGTGATAGCAATGTAAATCTTCTCTCTCAGGGAGGGATGTCTCATCTACTTACAGTCAATATCAAAAGTTTGCATTCATATTCAGACTCCACTTATTTCAAGTTTTAACTTTCTGGCGATGTACTGAGGCGCTGCTTTAGTATTTATAGACAATCCTTCTTAATATAGATACCATCTATTTTCTGAAGTGCGCGGTTCCTTTTCTAGCAAAATTCCCCCACAACACGATGCTGCAACCACCATGTTTTCAGAGCCAGCATCAACTGTTTCAGCAGTTCGTAGTACATTAGCTCTTCTGTGGGATCATACTAGACGAGCTAGCCTTCCCTCTCCATGCACAATATTGAGCCTTGGGTGTCCATGACCCTGTCACTGGTTGGTCTTCCTTGAACCACTTTTGGTAGGTACTAACCACTACCTTCCAGAAACACCCCACAAGTCCTGCTGTTTGGTCAAGTTCATACAGATCCTGACACATGCAAATGCCTGATAAGAAATGCCTGTTTAATTACAGTATAATTACAAGCATTTCATAAGTGTCAAAGGCTTTTATTGACTATTACATTAAGTTTATGCAACGAACCAATGTTTGCATGGTTGGCCCAGTCCATTCTTGCATAATCAATGCTTGGTTCTTAGGCAAAATGAAAGAAAGGCTGAGAAACAGCCGCACACATGAATGGTATCAGGATGCGTTACTGTTGGCATGACACAGGACTGATGGTAGCCCTCACCTTTCCTTCTGCAGACAATCTTTTTCTGACATCCCGAACAATCAGAAAGGGGATTAATCAGTGAAATTAACTTTACTCCAGTCCTCAGCAGTTCATTTCCTGTACCTTTTGCAGAATATCAAGTCTCAGAATGTGCCTCGCTGTGCATGCAGAAGCCTCACACCTGCCTGCTGCCATTCCTGAGCAAGCTCTGCCCAGGTGGTGCCCCAATCCTGCAGCCCCATCAACTTTAGGAGACAGTCCTGGCAATTGCTGGACTTTCTTGGGTGCCCTGATGCCTTCTTCACAACAGTTGAACCTCTCTCTTTGAAGTTCTTGATGAACCAATTAATGGCTGCTTTAGGTCCAATATTTCTTACAGCAATATCCGTGCCTGTGAATCCCTTTTTGTGCAAAGCAATTATGAATGCATGCATTTCCTTGCAGGGAACCATGGTTAACAGAGGAACAACAATGACCATCCAGTCAGCTATTCTAACGTGGTCAGTATGACAGAGCGATCTCCAGCCTTGTCCTCAACACTTTCACCCGTGTTACCAAGAGAATCACTGAAATGATGTCAGCAGGTCCTTTTGTGGCAGGGCTGAAATGCTCTGGAAATCATTTTTTGGGATTAAGTTCATTTTCATGGCAAAGAGGGACTTTGCAATTAATTGCAATTCATCTGATCATGCTTCATAACATTCTGGAGTATACGCTAACTGCCATCATAAAAACTGAGGCAGGAGACTTTGTGAAAATTAATATTTCTGTCATTCTCAAAACCTTTGGCCACAACTGTACATTCACCAGCTCTGATCCGAAGTAGTGGATGTAGTATTGAAATTTTGCATAGACTATTTAAAAGTTGCTTATATGTATTTTGAATTATCATTTCAAATGATAACTACCTAGACATTAAATAAGTATCATCAAAGTCACAAAAGAAACACCACCACCGTCCTGATTTAGCAGGCCTATATCATGATGCATGTTGTACTGCAGAAATACCTCAGTTTTTCATAAGATGGCATTTTGTTGTCACTCTCCCTTATTAGACACAGGCTCTAATGTGTGTGCAAAAATACTCTAAACTCATTTACGTTGCAAAATACTTACAGCTCACATAAATCACAAGTTTAACTCACCGTGGCTGTGTAAAACCACCAGAGATGTTTTTATGGATAAGCCAGCTCTGTATCAACACTGCAGCCCAGTTCCTTCTTCACTGTTCACGTAATGTCAGATGACTACAACACTGTGATTCATTATCACCACCTGCTGGATGGAGTATGCCTTCTTCTTCCTCTTCCCCTGTGCTTTCAGTTATTTATACAACTATTTATTATGGTGACTTATGAAGCACTGGCTCTGTGTTCTCCATGCTTAGGTGATCCTTTTTTAATTTCTAACTTTTTCCCCATTGATTGAATTTTTGAGCAGTGAATGAAAGTTTTATAAGCCGTTTCAGCCCTGTAGCTCATCAGACATTGCATTTTGTTTTGGATTTTGAAAACAACCCAAACAGCACGAGAAACAAATTTATCAAATTCCATTACAATTCAAACTCAACACCCAAGTTAAGAGGAGTGCTATAATTGTTAATCTGCATTCATTAGAGCTTCTTCACGTTTTCCTCTCATACCCAACCTACTTCTGGGTGCTTAAAAGTTGTCTTCTTATTGGTCCTGTTCCAGTCCTTGGTCTAAGCACTAAAGTCTTTGCTGAAGTGCACATTTGCATGGTATAGATGGTATAGACACAAACGAGACTTGTGTCTTCATCTGGACACATCAATGTCCAATGTCTCTGCTTTAACATTCATTCTTCACTCAAAATTCATACTTCTCAAAATTCCAGATCATTGTCCCTACAAAGACAAGAGAAGCACATGGGATAAGCTTGATTCCCAATATGTCATGAATAATGTTCACATATTTGACATACAATCTGATACACTGATTTTGTATCTGCACAATTCTGCTTTTGAACACCAACAATAATGTAGGTGAATATACAGTAGACCCTCGGCTCATGAATGCATTGGATGGTGAACAGATCAATGTACAAACTAAATTCCCAAACAGATTTTGTACCAACCAGCGAACAAATCCTCGCCTGATGTACAGACAGCCGACCCACGCTTCACACCACAAACATTCAGTTCCGCTCAAACACTCGTGGTGTGAACGTGTTCAAC
>JAQLOM010161256.1:0-12280 GCA_030068315.1 Chrysichthys thysi
CCAATACAGGAGAGACTGTGTCAGATAAAGTAACGCAAAGTAACGCGTAAACGTGCATATGTTTAAATATATAGAAATGTATAAGACTAATTAAATTAATCAATTAAGGCTAATTAAAATTAAAACGCCACTCTATTGGAGACCGGCGTCTATTTGTCGTGCCGTGGTTTTAGCCCGGCGTTTATTGGAGACTGGCGTCTTTAAGAGACAGGCCTCTATTAGAAGATATACGGTATGTACATATATTAAGGCTTTATAAACCATTTCCACTCTCTTATAAACACGTCCTATGCTCTTAAAGACTTTGTACACTCTTAAACATTCATAATTTTACCAACATATAAAATTCTACATGTGTACCTACTGCTGGTGAGGTCACTTTCTGTTTACTAGCTAAAGCGGAAGTGGCATACACCGCCACTGTGTATTCATCTGCTGATGAAATACAGTGCATACTATTTTATTTTGATTTAAATGTTCTTTTAATGTTTGAATTAACATTTTTTTAAATTTTATTTTATATTCCAGAGTCCCGCAAAAGCCAAAAAAATTCCGCGAATCAAAATTTGAAAATCCGCGATGCACTGAACCCGCGAGAGATGAACCGTGGTATTTCAGGGGTTCACTGTATTCACTGTCTGACTACTAATTTATTGCCATCCCACAGTGTACAATAAATATGTCATGACTCTGTGATTCATTTTTATTAGGAAAGAATACTCTCAAGTACAACAATGTTAGTAGAACATGGATTGGGACAGTTGCAATTACACAGCTTAACAAAGAGGAAACATGATATAGTGGAATAGTGAGTATATACAATAGGGTTATTCTGAGTATCACTACACTATGAACAGTTTGCTATATGAGTGCATCTAAAGATCACAGGGTCCAAATGGTGGAATTATGGAATCTGAATAAAGCTCTGTTGTGCTTATGCCTCATTTACATGTGCAAGTAAAAAAAATACATGAGAGGCCCCTTAAGAGAAAATTCTTTCTAATTGAGACTTAAACACAAAACATCATATTCTCACACATACCCTTCTTTCATTCAATATCACACTCTCATATATACTATACTCGTCCACACACACTACTACTGGTTTCACATGTCACATCGTTATCTCACACATTTTCACCCTTTTACATACACAATCATAATTTCTTTTATTCACCATCATATTTTCATACATGTGTTACTACATTCTTCCACATGTATTTCTATTGGTTTCACTTGTAACATCATAAGCTCACACATACATCACTATATTCTTACACAAACATTACTATTCCTTCTTACATGCATAATCATATGTTCTTTTATTTACTATGATACTCTCATACATAGATTACTACATGCTTCCTTACATAATACTATGCTCTTTGATGTAATCTATAATCATGCTTTCTTATTTTTACTACCATACTCTCATACACAGAGCACTTTTTTTTCCTGCAAAGAAAACTATACTTATACACACATTATAATGCTTGATATGACAGAAGATAAAAGATTGTGTATGTAAATACGGTATAAGTAAATTACGTTACCATGGTATGTGAAATAAAGGTCTTATATATGCATTAAAGAATAACATCTGAAACAGAATGGCAGCAATTGTAAGAGAAATAATTAGAGAAATACAAATGCAAATAATTATGTGTAAGCAACAAAATGACAGTGAATGTAAGACAGAATGATAGTATATGTGCATGTGAATAGTTATTTGTCATAAGAGTTTGACTGAAATAAAAGCAAGTTTAAAACAGAAACAGTATTAAATTCACAGTTCCTGATTTTTGATGAACATGAGGATTTCATGGACATGGCACACCTTCCCAATTATATTTTATGTATATTTCAGATATTTTATATGCAATATTTTATATTTTATATGCTTCATAACAATATATTTTATATTGGGATATTTGTTATTTTTCTCTTCTGCTTCTCAAGAAATAAACACACAAAAAAGGACAAAATTTTTTTTTTTACTTTGCAGTGGACAAAAAAATAAGAAATTTTGTTCTGAGCAGTTGTGCCGAAGCAAACTGCTCAGAAATACAGAAATACAGGTCCCCAATGTTTTATATTAATGGAATCTGTAACGGGCCATCTAAAAAGTGCATCACATTGGCAACTATGTAAGATTCTACCATGTAGTGTGTGCTATGATAATATACAGTATGGAAACATTTTTTTCTATATTGTTTTATACCATATATCTCATTAATGATTACTAATGATACACATTTTTAAATTACTGATTATGCATATGAACTTATAGTGCCATATAAAATCCAGGGTTAGTCTTAGCAACTACAGTGTCATAAATCCAGTGAATACCAGACTTTGCTCACTAGAGGTGTGTGCCTGAGGGTTTGCGCTTGGTGCAACAAGAGAGCTTCCAGGTTTTCGGGGAACTACAGGACCCAACAGACCTCGCATGTCACGTGGGCAGAAGCATGACCTCAAACCCGTGTTCCATGCCGGGACTGATTAAGGACACAATATATGGACTCGTTTATGCACACAATACTTGCAAAGCATTAGTTTGCTCACTCCTTTGTTGCCTTTTGCCAAGCCATATTATATACTTGTGTCTGATTTACCTGGTTTTTTAAACCTTTTGTTTGTTCTGGTTTTCTGATTAGTTGCTTTGACTCCTTTTTACTGTTTGCGTCTTGACTTACCTTAGCCTGCATTTGGATTCTGAGACTGCCTGCCGTTTGCGTTCGTCTGCCTGTGTTTTTCATAATAAACCCATTTGGTTTTGTACTGCTGTCTTCTTCCTAAACCCTCAACCCGTGGCAGAATGCTTCACTGCAACATGCAGCGGAAGTAAAGGGAACCGCTTCAGGCATGCCATGGCAATGATATTTCTGTACAAAATGTGACAGAAGTGATACTAGTGACTTATCATACGTGAAACACACCACAGCATAGTGTGACACAGTGAAATTACTTCTCTGCATTTAACCCATTCACCTTGTGAAGTAAGGGGCAGCCAAACAGTGCAGCACCTGGGGAGCAGTGTTTGGGGACAGTACCTTGCTCAGGGTACTTCAGTGTACCTTGTTGGTACTGGAACTTGAACTCACAGCCTTCTGATTGAAGGACCAATGCCCTGATTGCTTGGCTACCACTACCCCAACCAGTAACCACTGCCCCTGATGGAATTACCTGCTATGGCAGATGAAATTACCTGCTATGTATGACAGGATACAATTTCCTCCCAATGGCTTCCTGTAGCTTGTTTTATAAAAGCCTGAAGGAACCCAAGCCCCTGGAATGTGTGTGGGTAAAAGTGATGATTCGCTGGCTCACTGGACCAGCACGCCTGTTCACTGAGAGTCTCATCTCTATAGAGCACTCCTGCCTACAGAATCCTAAGGACTTTGGGGTAAAGCTCAAGCTGATATACGCAGTCTTCATGAAGGCTGGACCCGCTCCAGAGCTCCCTCCAGTGACCAAAAGGTAGGCACCCGCTCCAAAGCTCCCTCCAGAAACTGAAAAGAAATTAACCACCCCTAACCCATCTAAGGTACTTAACAGAAAGAAAAAGAGAAAGCATACATCTGAGTCCAAGCCTGAATCCTCCTCTAAGTCTGAATCCAAGTCCAAATGTGAACCAGAATCTAAGTTTGAACCCGAATCCTCATCTGAATCTTCATCTGAATCCTCGTCTGAGTTAAAGTCTGAATCCAAGCCAAAGACTCTTTTAGAAAATAAGGAAACCTTGAAGTTTTGTCAAGATCTCCAGCCTGCCTAGCTTTCTCAAGTTCTCAAGCCAGCCAAGCCCTCTCAATTTCTCCAATCCTCTCAAGCTCTCCAGCCCTCTCAAGTTCTCAATCCTGCAAAACCTACTTAAGTTCTCCAGCTAGAAAAGCCTGCTCAAGCTCTCCAGCCTGCTCAAGCTTTCCAAGTCTGCTAAAGCTCCCATCTCTGCTAAGCCTGTTCAGGCAACCAAGCCTGCATCAGTTACAGAGCTTTCAGCATTCACAGAGACTTCAGCATTCACAGAGCTGCCCACATTCACTGAGCCTCCCTTAGCCACCAAGACTACTGAAGTTTCGGTACATGCTACAATCACAGAGCCTGCTACATTCATGGAACCTGCTGCAATCACAGACACTGATACAGTTTTGATGCATGCTAAATCTACAGAGCCTGCCATATTCACAGAGCTTGCTACAGCCACAGAGCCTACCACAGTCGCAGAGATTGCTATAGTATCAATGTCTGCCAAAGTCACAGAACCTACCATGTCTATACCTCCATTTTCCTGTTTGCACCTTGACTTACCTTAGCCTGTATTTTGCCTGCTGTGTGTGTAGCTCTGCCTGTGTTTTTTGTAATATACCCATTTGGTTTTATACTGTCGTCTTCCTGCACATGTGTCTGGCTAAGCCCTCAACCCATGTCATATAGTAAAATGCTAAGATTACTTCTGGGTTTCATGTGGCACTATAAGATTATAGGTATAATTACTGATTTTAATATGTGTATCATTAAAAATGATTAATAAAATATATTAAATCTGTGCAAAAGGGAATACTGTTGTGTGCATGAAAGTATGATAGAAAATATAAGAAAGTGTGATTATTGATATACGGAGGTATAATGGTGTATTTGTGAAATTATGATGTTAATTCATACCAAGCATGAATTATCACTCATGGGGCTTCTCATAAAATAGTGCAAAGACAGGCAGACAGACCGCACACATGGATGGGGACTCGAGTCTGAGACTCGGACTCGAGTCGCACTTAAGTCACACAAACAAAGACTTGTGACTTGACATGAGACTTGCCCTCAGAGACTTGAGACTTGACTCGGACTTGGATGTTGTGACTCGTGAGTCATGAACAATGTTCATTTCATGGAATTATCTATTTCATAATTTAATTCATTTGAGTTTTTCCAATGTGTTGCCCAGCGTTATGGCAAAATCGCAGGCAGAAATAGTTTCCCTCTCTTGATATTACGCACAACTGTCATGAATCCGCTCACGTGAAATGCGCCTCTGCTGTAACTACGCGGACCATGCCTTCAGAGCACCCGTTTTCAGGTGCGCTGGAAAGCGGTATGCCTTGTGCTGAGAGCACTCCGCTACAGCGCCAAAGGTGCATGTGTGCTAAGGCGGCACACGGATGAGTCACGCGGCAGCACCCAGGCATTGCATATCATGAACTAATTATGCACCAATCAGAGGGACTTTAAAAGGACAACTCGCACCAGAGATGGCACGGGTCATTGAGTAATATTAATTTTGTAGCACCGAACAGAAGTTTGTATTGTACAATCATTGCATTGTTTCATGGATGGTATATTTCTCTGTATTCTTTTTTTGGAAAAGTATGCATCGGAACTTTGGACTAAACTCATGGTCATGGATCATGGTCTACGGATGATTACACGAGACAATCCCCCACGGTAATTCCACGTTTGTGGCCTGTGTAGGATCTACGTACCTTTCTGTATGGACTTTAGTGTTTCATTGCCTTTGAGAAGTTCAGGTTTTGATTTTGCTTGTTTTCACGGTTAGCTGAGCTTACTAACTGAAAGTCTGTGTTAAGTTTACGTCATTGGATTATTCACCTTCCATTATTATACCCATGTTTCTATTTTGCCTTTCTATTCAGTTTTCCGTTTCAATAAACAGCATTCTAAGTATAAACCTGATTCTTGCCTGATTCACATTGCACATTGAAATATCCTTCCTAAGTGCATTGTTCTGATCAATTTTGATAATGTAGTGTGTAATAATAGATGATATAGTACAGTACATACTTTTAATCCAAAACAATACAGCAATGCAGTATTATCTCAGATAGCATCTGATGAGAAAACATTCATTTCAGCCATTTGAGACTCGAGACTTGACTTGGACTTGGGACGAAAGACTTGAGACTTGACTTGGCATTGCCCCTCAAAGACCTGAGACTTGACTTGGAAAAAATGATTTATGAACATCTCTGTCAGACCGTGAGACAGACAGATACCATCATCATCATCATCGGCAGTCAATCGAGATGAGTATGACTGTCCTCTTTTAGGGTTTCTACTTGTGGATTTTCAGGTGGCTGTAAAGGCCAATCCGTGATCCACATATTTTGGTGCAGTGTGGGCAAGGGAAAGTAGAGATGGCGAGTAGTGATGGAGCCTTTTTCTTAAGGTCCTTTCAGAGTTGTTCATAGCAGCATTGTTCCAGCATTGTCTGTCCATAGCCAGATCCTCCCAGGTGCTTGATGTTATGTTGAACTTTTTAAAAATTTACCTTGATGTTATCGTTGAAATGTTTCTTTGGTCTACTGGCGGTTTGCTGACCTTCTTTTAGCTGGGAGGACAAAATCTGCTTTGGGAGATGGGTGTTGGACATGTGGATGACATGACCTATCCAGTGGAGTTGGTGCTGCATTATGGTGGTTGTGATATAGAGTACTGTTTGGGCCTCATATTTCTATCCGAACCCGACCCGCCTCCAACAGAGTAGTGAGCGAACCCGACCCGAACCTATTTGGAATTTTAATGTTTGGCCGAAACAGGCACTGCTGAATGATAGAGAGTATCATGAATCTGTGCACACAGAGTGCATGTTCTGCGCACCCCGTTTTCGGGCGCTCTGAAAGGAGGTGCGCTTCGGGCTGGGAACAAAAAGTAACTTTACTATTTTAAATATCAAAAGTTTTAGTGCTGACGCAACCGAACCCGACCAGAACCCGAGAAACATTTCAAAATATTTGTCCGAACTCAGCCCGACCCGTCGGGTCCGAGGTCAGGTATCCATGCTCTATTGTGATACAGGGCATACTTGCCTCTTCCAGAATGCTGATGTTGGTGCGTTTGTCCTCCCAGTTGACCTTTAAAATTTCCCATATGAGCCTTTGTTGAAATTGTTCCAAAGCTCTTAGGTGTCTGCTGTACATGGTCCAAGTTTCAGCTCCATACAGCAGAGAAGGAAGGACTACAGCTTTATAGACCAGGAGTTTTGTTTGGGCTCTCAGGTCTCTGTCTCCAAAAACTCTTGTTCTGAGTCTGGCATAGGCTCCACTGGCACAGTTTAGACGATGATTAAACTCAGAGTCTATGTCAGCTTTGGAGAAGAGCAGGCTGCCTAGGTAGAGGAAATGATCCACGTTTTCCAGTGTAGTGGTTTATATTTTAATGGTGGGCTGAGTAAAGGACTGGTTGGGCGATGGTTGAAACAGAACCTGTGTCTTCTTGATGTTTAAGGACAAACCCAGGGCTCTGTATGCCTTGGCAAAGGCATTTAGAATTCTCTGGAGTTCTTCTGGAGAGTGTGATACAATGACATTGTCACCTGTGTATGGAGTTTCATAATGGTGGTACTCCTGATTTTACTCTTGGATTTGAACCTGTTAAGACTGAACAGCCTGCCATCTGTTCTATAGAGGATTGAGATCACCTTTGGCAGTTCTTGGCCAATAAGGTGGAGTATGGTTGCAATGAAAATGGCAAACAATGTGGGTGCAATAATGCAGCCCTGTTTAACTCCTGTCTCTACAGGTAAAGGCTCAGATTCAGAGCCGCCATTGCTGAGCACCGTAGCTGACATGCCATAATGTAGGAGCCTTAGTGTATGGATGAATTTATCATGGCACCTGTACCTTGAAAGTATGCTCCATAGAGCCTGACAGTCAACAGAGGCAAAGAACTTCATCAGATCTATGAAGGCCATGTACAAAGGCAGCCCTTGTTCACGGCATTTTTCTTGTAGCTGGCGGGCAGTGAAGATCATGTCTGTTATTCCTCTGAATGGGCGGAAACCACATTGTGATTCCGGCAGTAATTCTTCAGACAGTGGAAGCAGGCAGCAGGCAAGGACCCGAGTGAGGACTTTGCCTGTTGTTGACAGGAGTGAAATGCCCCTATAGTTTCCACATTGAGCTTTATCCCCTTTCTTTAAAATTTCTGAGGGGATCCCATCAGGGCCAGGAGCCTTTTTGTTCTATAGGCTCCTAATGGCGTTAGCAACCTCAGTTATGGTGGGAGGTTCCTCTAGGTCTTCTCTGATGGGTTTTTGGGGGCTCCGCCTCACAATGTCGGATGCAGCTGAGCTGTCACGGTTCAAAAGCTCTTGAAAATGCTCTTTCCAGCATGCACTGATGGATAAATTGTTTTTTAAAAGCATTTGCCCATCCTTTGAGAGCAGGGGATTTAAGCAGTGGTAGCTGGGGCAATATACAGCTTTTGTGGCACTGAAAAAACCCACTGTGTCGCCAGCATCTATAATCCTCTGGAGTTCTAGAGCCTTTTCAGTCCACCAGATGTTCTTTAGCTCTCTCACCCGTCTTTGAACTTCAGCCTTAGCCCTGGAGTGAGCTGCCTTTTTGGCCTTGCTTCTTGTAGCATTTTGCCAGGCCTGGAAGGTTTTCATTTTTAGGAGATGAGATATTCTATCTCTCTGTCGTGTTCATCAAACCAGTCTTGATGTTTTCTAGACTTATATCCAAGGGTGGATACACATGAGTCAAGGATGGTGAATTTCAGAAGGCCCCAGTGCTCTTTGATGTTTCCAGGGAATCCTTGCTGAAGGCTTTCCCCAAGGCAATCCTAGAATTGCTGCTGGGTGTTCAGGCTGTTAAGATTCAGCCTTCGTTGGGCCTGCTTCTTTTGAACCCTCCATGTTTTCTTAAGTTTGATGGACATCGTGGATCGGATGAGGCAACGGTCTGTCCAACAGCTGTCAGAGTTGATCATATGTCTAGTGAGGTTCACGTCACAGCGATCACTGGTTCTTTCAATGACAGTCAATAAGATGGCTTTGCTTGGAGCGGGGGTGTCTGGAAGATACCTTGAGTTTATTTTTCTGCTGAAACAAGGTGTTGGTGATTATGAGGTTATGCTGAATGCATTTACTTAGAAGCAGCACTCCATTTGAGTTTATATTCCCCATGCCCTCCTTGCCAATAGTGCCTTTCCAGAGATGTTGATCCCGGCCAACCCTGGCATTGAAGTCTCCAAGGAGGATGATCTTGTTCTTCTTGGAGGTTTTAGACAGGATTTGGTCTAGACAGGCATAGAAGGCTTCTTTTTCTTCCACATCAGAGTCTAAGGTAGGAGCATAAGCGCTTATTACAGTCGCCATCAGGTTTTTGGTCAGAACCAGACGGATGGTCATAAGACACTTGCTGATCCCCACGGGAAGCTCAGAGAGGTGGCTGACAAGGTGGTTATTGATGGCAAAACCAACCCCATGGATCCAAGTCTCATCATCATGTTTTCCCTTCCAGAAAAAAGTATAGCCTTCCTTCTCCTCCTTCAATTACTCTTTATCTGCCCGTCGGATTTCAGTCAGGGCTGCTATGTCAATCCGACATATTCGTAGTCCTCTAGCAATGATAGCAGTTCATCTTTCAGGCCAATCAACTGGAGGTGCAGGTCCATTAGTGTGTGCACATTCCAGACTCCAAAGTTTATTTGTTTTTGTTTCTGACCGCGGTATGGTGCTCCCTCTGGATGCGATAATCCAGTCGGATGGTTTAAGGCAAACTATTTTTAGGGCACCTTTTCTGGTCCCTTCCCCATATGGGGTGAACAGAGTGGATCCTAAATAGGACTGCTCAGTCATGGGTGCAGCTGCCGAAGGACTCTCTTGCCTTGGTCCAAGAGCCCAGCGACTGTGTCTGCCACCCACCACCTAAGTGCCACTTCATGACTTGGGGCTTCCAGATTACACAATCCTGCCCCGTCACCATTTACTGATTGCCATAGGACTTTGATCCTAGATGGTAGGGAGGATTCCCTTTTGTGGAGGATGCTTGTGCGCAGTGTTGTTTAACATGGGGAGGCTGGTGCACAGATAGCCACCACACGGTCCTTGGCAGGTCTGGGTCAGAATCCAGTGGCATGGAATCCAAGATGACTGGGGACCAATCACTGCTGCAGCCTTCATCCACCTTCCCAGCCGCTGTGATGCTCTCACTGGTCAGCTGTCATTATCCGCCTGTTCTGCCATTGAGGACTTTTGCTTTTCTGTTGGGGTGTGCTCCCTTAGCCATGCATGTATAGGCTAACCCACAAGGCAGTGGGGCTATTGACCCATAGTTGGGGCAGTGGTTGGTGGGTGTTAGGACATATCTACCCCATGGTTCCACTTTTTGGTGATCAAAACAGTTTTAATTTCTAAAGTGGGAAAAAAGAAAATTTTCCTGTAAAGATTAGCAGCTAAGTTTTTGTATTTTTATATTCATCTTCTGCCGCTTAATGCTGTTCAGGGTCGTGGGGGGGAAGGTAGCGCCAATCCCAGCTGACTTTGGGCGAGAGGTGGGGAACACCCTGGGCAGGTTGCCAATCTTTTTATATATATTAAACAATTCTAATTTTCATCTTGTCTTAAATTATCTTATTAAATGATCTCATTAAATATTGTTTTAATTTTCATTTTGTTTATTAAAACAGAAAAGAAGTTTAGGTTTTTTTTAATTACATCTTTTATACATTTGCATATTGTCTAAAAGGGCTAGAAAGCTTTAAGTTTTGTTAAAATATCTTCTGTATTTGATAATTTTAAATTGTGCTCATTTTCATATAGTTTTGAAAAACTACAAAGATTTTCAGATTAAAGCAGAAAAGAAGTTAATTATTTTAAGTATATTACAAAACTACATAAAAGGAAAGGGCTTTGGCTTTTTGACTGGCTCTGTGGCTGGCTCTGCAAACTTGGCTTGCTATGTGGCAGGCTCTACGTTGGTGAAGGCTCTGCAGCAGTCTTAATCCAATTGAGATGTTGTGGAAGGACCCGAAGCGAGCAGTTCAAGCAAGGAAACCCACCAATATCCCAGAGTTGAAGCTGTTCTGTAAGGAGGAATGGGGTAAAATTCCTCCAATCCGATGTGCAGGACTGATCAACAGTTACAGGAAACGTTTAGTTGCAGTTATTGCTGCAAAAGGGGGTCACATCAAGAACTGAAATGAAATCTTCACATACTTTTGCCACTGACATATGTAATATTGGATCATTTTTGCCAATTAATAAATGACCAAGTGAATTTTGTCTCATTTATTTAACTGGATTCTCTTTATCTACTTTGAGGACTTCTGTGAAAATGTGATGATCTTTCAAGTCATATTTAAGCAGAAATGTAGACAATTCTAAAGGGTTCACAAACTTTCAAGCACTGCTGTACATGTAGCTGCACTGCTGTAATCCTACTGTGTCCTGGTATTGGTGAAGTATTCTGTTAGCTGAGCAGGGTTTGTGCGGCCACATGCACAGGCAGAAGTCACAAGTAAAATCCATAAACAGTGTTTATTAATAATCCAAGCAAATGTACAATAAACGGCAGGTAAGATCAAGGTCAACAAACAAACAGGTTAGACCAACGGCAAACAGACAATCACAGAAAATCCAGAAACACTAAAACTATGCGAAAACAAGCGAGGTCAAAACCAGCAAATCCAACACATGAACTAAGGCTTGGCAATTAGTGAACAGAGATATCAGCTAATGCTTCGCAAAGCATACAAGCACCCCAGAGTCCATAAATAGTGCAGGTAATCACACCGAATGCAAAACACTGGTGTGTAGTCCCACCTTTGTCCATGTGACTTGCCAAGCGTGGCGCAAATCCCCAGGCATGTGCCAGCAGCGGTGGAGAGGAAAACCAGGAATAGCGCATCCTCTTTGCATCGCATGGAACAGATCCATGACAATCTTCTGTATTTCATAAATTTCTGTGATTGCTATTTCTTATTCTTCATCTTTTTAAAAGAACCAACCAATCAATTAATTGGGGGAAAAATGACCAATACCAATTCAAAAATCTAAATAATAATAGTCATTAGTTCCAGCCATAGTGCTGTGTGCTCAAAAGCCCCCGTCATTAACTGCCCTCTGATGTAATCATTCTTTTTAAAGGCAATTTTTGAACAAGTATGTCAGTGTTTTTGTTTTTGTCATTTATATGACAAAATACAACTCACTTTCTGTAATGTTTGCACATGTGCAGTTTATGCAGCCCTGTATTTCTGTAATTGTGTTGCTGTGTATGTAGCACCATGGTTCTGGAAACAACAAGATGATTTCAGAAAAATGCCGCAAGTTTCCCACGGTATCCGGCCTCTGTGACAAAAGGTCAGCTTACAAAAATGGCGCCCCATACTGTCGATACTTCCTAATTATCAACGTATTTTCTGGCCATTAATCTATCTTGCACATAGTGCTAGGGCTGCTCGATAATGGAAAAAATCATTATCACGATTATTTTGGTCAATATTGATATCACGATTATTCAAACGATTATTTTTGAGT
>JAQLOM010161261.1:0-12280 GCA_030068315.1 Chrysichthys thysi
ATAAAAAACAAACTCAACGAGCTACGTCATGTGACCTTCAGGTTGCAACAATACATCTGAGCAAACCACAAACATTCTGGAGCAATATGCTTTTGACTGATGAGGTCAAGCAGGAGATGTTTGGTCATCATGCACAGTACCATGTTTGGTGAAAACCAAACACAGTACAACACCACAAACACCTTACACAAACTATCAAGCATGGTGGTAAAGAGGTGATTTGAGGAATTTGGGAAAGAAGAAGAAGAAGAAAAAAAAGTGGGTGGCCAAGACAAAGTCCAGACCTCAACCTCAATCAGATACTGTGGTAGATCTTGAGAGAGCTGTGCATAAACAAATGCCCTCAAACATCAATAAACTGAACAAAGTTGTAAAGAAGAGTGGGCCAAAATTTCTCCAAAATGAGGAGAGAGACTGATAAACTCCTGAAAATAGCATGTTTACATCACGTTATTGTTGCTAAAGACCGTTCTAAATGTTACTGAATTACAGGGTGTACTTATCCCACCTGGTTTCTGAATGTTGGTTTATTTTTTTGGGCAGGAAAAAAAAAAGAATACAGTAGATATCAAAACCTTTCTTTGTTGCCACCAGTGGCTATTTGTTTACAAAAGTTGTTAAGAACCACACAATTGTCATTTAGACCCAGAAAGAGGGTAAACTTTCTTTTCCCCACTGTACATGTGCAATTAAACAAACAAAAAAAATCATTCCTTTTGTTTAATAATTAATTTTTGTATGACATCGGCTAAGAAGGGTTCCAGTAGGGCTGAGCCATATGAATATATAACTAATATTACTTTCATGGTAAATAGTGTCACAAAACACTTTTCTGAAACCACTCATCTTGTGCATCATGCTCTTTTTTAATAACAATGTTTTTACACATCATTAGGCACATTTAAATAAAATTTTGCACCTCTTTTTTCATTTTCATAAACAAAAGTTTTTAAAAAAAAAAGTTTATTTTATTTATCTATATATCTGTATAATAATGTAATGCAAACCTGCTATACTGTATATTGCGATACATACAAAAAGCATTGAGAAATGCTTTCAAGAATTGTGAGATGCTCTTTTTGTGTCACATTGACCACCCCTCATTTTGAGAAGCTCACATAAACTATTCCTAATATGAAGCTAACTAAGCAACAAAGTTGCATTAAACCTTTCAAAAAAGCAATGTTAAACGTTGAATGTTAAAAACTACACGGTGAACTGAAAACATAAATAAGGAAGAATTCATTAATGGTATAAATACACCACAATGCACATGCTCACTGTCAGGGGTAAAAAAACAACAACAAAAAAAGGAACACAAAAAAACCCAGCTTTCATTTACGTTCAGTTACATGGTTGAATGTGCCAATATCCATCCTGAAAGACATCACTATGCACTGGGGTGCAGTGATGGTAAAACTCTGACAATATCTTTTAGCCATAAGAGACATTATTGCTCAGCTTTAAACTGTTAAAATTTAAAGTGAGGTGATTGACAATTTTTTTATTTTGTTTAAATTTTGTGCGAAAAAATTTACACAAACTCTGCAGCAAATTATAGAAATTCTACAAATGATAATTTTCTGTTTCTTTAAATTTGATTAACTTTTTAATTAAAAGGTTAATTTAATTTGAATAATAAATGAGTTTTTTAAAGTAATTATGGCATGCACACAGGTTTGGACACACTTCCAGTTGTAAAGTCCCCAGAACTTAATAACGTGTTAGGCCTTAACTTATTTGTAAGAACTCGTAACTCAGATCAAGAATTGTCACTGTGGCATAATAACTTGTCTGACTCTTCAAACCGTTATGCTACCAATCAACAACCATGAGCTTCTCTAAACAGCTGTCTGGGAATCTGAAAAAAAGAATGTAATCGATGACTGAAAGTCTACACAAAGAGATCAAGGTGCTTTCAGCTCAGAATTTCCACTCTCTGAAACATCATTTAAGGAAAAGCTGTGGAAGTTACAGCAAGATCTGGAAGACCAAGGAAACTCTCACACAACACTGCCTGTCAGGAAGGTTCAGGCACAGGAGTGGTGGTGCGTCATCCCTCTGTGCAGCTGAGAGGAGGTGTCATGCTTTGAGGTTAAGTGGCAGCCAGTAGCACAGGAAACATTGCACCAGTAGATGGAAGAATGGATTCAAGAAATGTGACCCGTGCTGGCAAAATGAGTCGAAATGCGCATAGGCTAATTATGAGCTAAGAGGCAAAACATGGTTTTGGCTGAAATGGAGATTCTCTCAAAAATGAGTCCATAAAGCCCTCATTTATTGCTCCTCATGATAAAACGGCAAGAAAACATCCCAAACTACTTTTATTTTATGGTTTTGTTCATATGTTCACTCATATGTCTTCATTAATTAGTCCTTTGTCTTAAGATTCCTTAATAAATCTGTGTTTTTCACCACGAGATGGGGACTAATGTTTGCAAAAAATTATTTTCACTTATTTTTCACATCACAAAACAAGAAACTGTGTCACTTGGGGAAGGGTGCAAAACATTTTTGCATAACCAGGGTAACAGTGCCTAACCTTTAACACACAACCCTTCTGTGTGTGTTCACATATTAATTTCACACACATTGCGGTCTTGTTTTTTTCCCTCTCACTCCTACACTTGCACACGCTCTGAGCCAATCAGTGGAAGGTAATATTTATATTACACGAGGTAGTCCAACGTTTCTGCTGTGGATTTATACACACTATTCTACTGCGCGTTTACAGATAGGAGACGTCCTTGATGAGTGATCAAGAGGAGATAAACGAGCCTTAATATAAAGTTTGAATTCAAACGCCACAAAATTTGAGAAACACTAGTACTATTTAAACTCACTGTCTTCAGTGATTCTAACACAATCAGTGATGGATTTCATGTTTATGCTCACAATTTCTGCTCTGCATGTCATAGTAGAAAGACAAGAGGATTATAATTACACATTCCAAGAGTGTCACATTTCATAAGTAAAGGACACCTAAATACAGAGACAACTTACTCTATTGCCACAGCTAACAACCCATGGTGAGGTATAGGATATAGCTACATAACTTGTGTCATGACAGATATAAATTTTAACCAAATAAGTAAAAAAATACAAAACAGGTTAAGAAAAATGCAGTAAACATGTCGGAATAATTTAAACAACAAATCTTTATTGGACTCACCATTGTTGAAGTTTAGCTAGAGTGAAGGATCATCATGTCCACTTTAGGGTAGGCAGTTTAGTAAGGGCACTGCCTTACTTTGTTAGATACAGTTTCACCTCTGGTCACGAACTTAATTCGTTCTGAGACTCGTGTTCGTGACCTGATTTGTTTGTGACCCAAATTAATTTTTCCCATTGAAATTAATATAAATACAATGAATGTGTTTCAGCCCTCAAAACATGTTTTTAAAGAGTATTATGGGTTTATGTGTGGCAATAAAACATAGAATAAAATGAAAATAACCTTAATTATAGAAAAATAAACCTAAATTAGATAAACAGATGATTTTAGTGCATGTTACCTTTGCGGTGGATGCATAGTTGCTGGCGTAGGTGGACAGTGGCGGAGGGATATAGTGGCGGTTCTCATGTTATGCGATTATTTCTTTGTTTATTTCAACTGTAATACGCTTAGGCTTCTTACTCTCACTACCATTTCCACTTTTCACTTTCTTGGGACCCATAAAGAAGGCTTATAGAGCAAAAATGCAGAGAAACACAATGAAAAAAATGCACTGAACACTTTCACACTACGAGTGCTTGACCAGACCTGAATGTTTATGCCACAGAGCATGTGTGCAGCGGTGACAGACGGATATGGTGTGGGAGGAATATGGCTTCTTACTCTCACTACCATTTCCATTTTCTTGGGACCCATAATGGAACATTACAGGGCAAAATGCATAGAGAAACAATGAAAAAATGCTGTGAATGCTGAGTTTTAAGCACAGAAAAAAAAAAAAAGAAAAAAAAAAATCAATGTTTGAACAATCCTTAATTATACAAAAACTTACTGTAAACAACCAAGAAAACTAACCTTGCATTAGTCGACTTCTGAGATTAAGGTAGTGAGAAGGAAAATGGGCGAGGAGGAGATTACTGAACAGCCAATGAACGCACATCTGACCAATTAAAGGGACATGCGCATCTTTGTTAGTTGCACAATGCACAATGGTGGTCAGGGAACTGATTTGTTCGTCTTCGGAGGCGTTCGTGACCAGAGGATCCACTGTATTTAGATATAGATTATAAACATGCCTAAAGATTGTTGCACCATACTAGGGAAGGTTACATTACCCTACAAGCAAAAACAAAAATTTTTTAAAAATAAATAAATAAATAAAAACCTAGTTAGCAATACGCTAATGTTACTTCTTAAGACAGCCATACTCAATATAGCCCACATCTCATTAGCGGAGATGACATTTGCAGTTGTCTAGAACAACAATCACACCAGTTGTTACAGTACATAGTGAAGCTATTGGCTAGTTAATATCAGTGTGGTTGACTGCAGAAATCTAGCTCAGCATCGACAGAGCATTACAGTACTGCTCTCCCATCAGCAGCTGAAGATTTAAATTGGGACATACCATTTCATTTCACTTTTCAAGAGTAATGTATTATCTAAAATTAACCAAGTACTTTTTCCTGTTATAGCTGTCTATTAAAGCTATTCTAGTTTTATTTCATTTCTTGGCATTATGACATGTGAAAGCATGGCGTGTTTGTTTATTTTTTTATTTATTGTTCTGGGCACTTACATGGTTCCGAGGCGATTTCCTTTCTGATCAGGACTGAGCTGGGAGCGATGTTAAGTGCGGTGTCTTTAAGATATGGAGGCCCATATAAACTCAGAAAACCATTCTCTCCTTGGATTCAGTTTTCCAAACAGGTTTTCTCAGCCATAATGCACTTATGGTGGTGCCTTTGCTTGTTTTCCCATGTTCCACATTTTTTCCCCAGCTTATTTGCACTAGAAATGGACACACACAGACTTCTCAAAAGTAAAGAGACATGATCATTTTTGAAAGATTTATCTCTAGAAACTTCCTCCTAACTGCTCTGCCATGGTAGCCAGGTTAATGGAGATCCCTCACAGAAATACTCCGACTCATTTGGAGTCACTGTGCAACATCAGTGACCTTACAACAGGGATTTTTTTTTTTCTCAACAATTCGCTTGACAGACTGTAGACGCCTGTAAGAAGGCCCAGGTTGACCTGAGCGAGATGTTTATTCCTTTCCTTTGCTTTGGATTGGATTGTACAATCACTCTTGACTGTAACAAGAGGAATACCAAGGTTTTGTGCAATCATACGCTGGCCAAGTCCACCCCCAGACTGACCCACAATACACCCTCTTTGAAAATCACACAACTCTTTTGCTTCTGGTATTCGCGGCATGGCTAGTTGACCGTCACTGCTCTGTAATAATGAAACCCAGAGTCACTTTCTCAATGCGACAACATATCACATAATAAACGTACTACTACCTTCTCAGAACAGTGTGCATTTGTTCAAGCATGATACTCACACTCACACAGGGACAATTAAATCAAGCTCATCTCAAGTCCATTTGTTTGCAGGGCTTAAAGTTCAGATGGAAACAGAGCATAAAATGGATGCGCCACTAATGAATACTCAGGAAACGTTTTGCATACCACAACATGATTCTTGGGAAAGAACAGAGGCTGGCAGCATCAAAGCTGGGATGAACCATGAGAACATCTTTTAACATAAAAGATGATTTAGTGCTCCAGAAACTTCATACCCAAGGAAGCTCTGTTGAATCTGCCTTCACTTACATTTGCCATATTCAGTCTTTGTCCTAGAGCACTGATCATTTTCAGCTCTAATCTTCAAGACAGTCATATTTAGGTGAACACTCATAACTTGCTGATGCTTGCCAATGTTGTGTCTACAGCACACAAAAGCCTGCCTGAATAAAAGGCCAGGAGAACTGGCTTGCAAAACATGAGTTTTAAATACTGACAGAGTACTACTCTCAGTAAAAGGCTAACATGAGATACAGTCTGGAAAAAACTGCACTCACCAACAATCCAAGGGTAATACTTCCTCCTTTTTGCCGGAGAGTACATAATAGTTTCACCATAAAAAATTAGCCCAGAAATATCTTTTCTTTATTCAGGGGGGGAAATCCACTCATACAACTAAACTAGGAGTCACGCTTGAAACACTGGGCTGTAAGAGGAACTGGTGGTTCATCAGTAAGTCAAAAGGAAAGGTTCAAGTTCACAGACAGTCTGGACAGGCACATGATGATGATAATAATGATGATATTTCAGACACATCAATTTTTCAAGGAAACAGCCATCACTGGCATGTCACACTAGAAAACAATGTACAATGAGATCCTTGAAACTAATTTAGCTTAAAACACTGCCCAAAAGACTGGTAAAATAAAAATCTAATTATATAAACACCACCAATCATTTTCTAAAATCATAATCTATGAGAGATTAAAAACAAACAAAACAAAACAAAACAAAACAAAAAAACCACACACGCACACATTGTAAAGATTTAGCGCCACTGTAACCAAAGACAAAATGTCTGATTAAAATCTCAGAGTGACCAATATCCTCCAAACTCACAGGATAGCTACAAATTAACAATATGACCAAAAGCTTTTGGACACCTGAGCATCACACCAACATGTGGATCTTCCCCAAACTGCATTTACACAGACACAGCTGTCTAGTATCTTTGTATGCTATAACATTACAGTTTCCCTTCAGTGCACTAAGGGGTACAAACCTTGTCCTGCATAATGACACCCTGTGCTATTAAAGCAAGCTCCATGAAGTCACTGTTTGCTAAGATTGGCGAGGAAGATCTTGAGTGTCCTGCACAGAGAGCCCTAACCTCAATCCCACTGAAGACCTTCGGGATGAACTGGAATGGCGACTGAGCCCCAGAGCTCCTCATGAGACATCAGGGCATCAGCTAAAATCCCTAGAGCCAAGCTCCAAAATCTAGTAGAAAGTCCTCCCAGAAGAGTGGAGCTTATTAAAACAGTACGGGGGAGCTGAATCTACAGTGGGATGTTCAAAAAGCACACGTGGGTGTTCGAGAATGATCAGATATCCGCAAACATCTATATATGTATGTTAATGTTAATGGCACAATTTTAAAACAGAACCGATCGGTTTGCATGACCCTGCTTTCTGTACAAGCCTGGATCACACGGCTTCATGACATAAGCGGTAATTACACGGTCTGTTATAGAACTCGTCAAAGATTTCAGCAGGATTACGTTGTACAGCATGACAAGTCATAATCTTAAAAGGCTGCTGTGATCTAAAACCAGCTTTTTACACGTTGGCACACATCCACGTGTATCTCCTAAATCTAGACATAAATTCAAATGAAATGTGTTTTTAATAATACACCCACTCTGTTCTCCCCTTCCTGTTTCTATCCTCCCCTAGATCAGTTGAAAATAAATAAATAAATAACTTTACAACTATGCACAGACAACTACTCCTTAGTGAACACCGAGACTATACCTAATTTGACCATGAGTGATTGTAATACCCTGATATGAAATAATGAGGTTTTTGTTTACTGGATTCCTTGCTTCTTTATAGCTGTGAAACAACTGTCTTCTGACTTCATGTGGTGTGTGCAAGGCAGAGGCTTTTGAAAGCACGTGCATGACTCTTTGGCCATATGTTGTGTGCATGAGTGAGATAATGAAGCTTTGAGGGTTGGTTAAAAATCACAGTAGAAGTATTGCGCTGTGCTGTTTTCATGTTTCTGTTTTTATAATGTGTATCTAAACACGTGCCCCTGTTAAAGGAAACTGTCACCCTGAAACGCAGCGAAGGTGTGCGTATTGAAATGTCCGCCATGTGTTTGGGTACTATTTTGGTGGTGGATGCTGTATTTTTGTTATTCCTGTGAGAAGTTAGCAGTTGTGTGCCACCCTAATGTCACCCAGGTGCATTTCTCAACACATTCATAATGGTGTTCAATGGGAGAAATATAGTAAACAATCTCAAAGTCAGAGCAGTCAGGTTTCACAGTCAGCTCCTGAATACAAAAGAGTGCCATCATTTTCTAGTAACGTTCAACATCATGCTAATGATATTGATGGGAAATTGAATGTAGATGTAGAAGAGACAGCAAACACTGGACTCGATGTTCCAGACTGCAGCTACATTAAAGATAATGGCAAAAGTACTTGGACACCTGACCATCACACCCCTATGTGGGCTTTTCCCTACACCTTTGCCACAAAAGTTGGAAGCACACGGTTACACAGGATGTCTTTGTACGCTTTGGCGTTAAGATCTCCCTTGACGGGAACTAAGAGGCCCAAACATGTTCCAGCAAGACAAGGCTCCTGTGCACTATAGTGAGCTCTGTGGAAGCATGGTTTGCCAGGTTTGGAGTGGAAGAAAACTCTAACTCGTTTGTATTTGAATGTAGGATGAAGCAGAGTGTACAGATGAGGAGGTGAGAAAGCTGGACAGACTTAAAGGGCTGCATTGCTCTCTTAAAGCAGAGATGAGGAGAGGAATAAATACCACTGGTAACACTGTCAGTGGATAGTTGGACTCCATTGTGCGTAATCCAGGGAACTATAAATCAAAGTTAATGCTGGGATTAGACTACACAATATTTTTGTCTTTCACAATGGTCACCATTGAGTCATAGGGCCATCAATTCTTCCCGAGTCTTGGTTGGGGGACTGGAAACACTACAAATTTGACCCTGACCATTCATCATTCACGTCCGGCCACGTGTGTCGCCTGGAAGGAATGTGAACAAATTGTCAATCATAGCTACAGAAGGAAAATCAAAGAACATGTCACAAGAGCTGCTAAACTAGGCAAGAAAACACCAAAACTTCTGACATGATAGATTTTTCTTCAGGGTATTATGGGGCATCACAATCAACGCATTCCTGTTCTTCAATTATGTCCCACTAGAAGGCCTGTTCATATTAAAGCCCAACAGAGGAAATTTGTCAGACAAAAAAAAAAAATCATGTCTAAACCAAGCTGAACTTGCGTAGTCTGGTCCTGGCATACTATAAAATGTTGTTATAACAGGAACAGAGACAAATAAGGGATTTTTACTGATGACTTAACAACCCTTTCAGAGACACACAGGAGTCCGGCTTAATGTCACATGCTCATCCCCCAGGTTGGGATACATTTCCATTATAAATCCACTGTGTGCGCAAGAATGTGTCTTCGTCTAGGTAATATATGTTCTCATGACAAAAAGTTCTTCATTTAAGGTGTTCAGATGTGTGTGAAGTGTGCGGCTTGGGAGTAGATTGACGAATGCGAGAAGCAAATCCACAATTTCATTTCCAGTTATCATTCTTACGAGAACATCAGCTGTTTTAAAATGCTCTCTGAAGGAACACCACTTGGTCCATGAGAGAGGAAGCCTGATGATGTCCCACTGTGATCCCTCACTGATCAGGGACAGACGCCCAGTCCCAATTAAAGTTAAAAATGAGTAGAAACTTATTACTTAAACGCCATTTAACTAAGCATCAAGGAGGTTCAGTTTCCAAATGACGATTAAGGACTCACAAAACAGAACAATACTTTTCTCTTAGGGTCGTTTTTTTTTTTTTCATTTCAAAGGAACAAGCCGAGCCTATGGCTGAATCCCAAATGTTGCCCTGCCGCCTGCACGCGTGCACTCCATCAAGTACGAGACGCGGCGTCCTAGGCCCTATGTAGCGCACTGCGTTCGGAAATGGGAGCCGTTTGGAACTCAACCTTTTCTTCAGCGTTTCTAATTGGGAACGAACCAACCACGCCTTCAAAATGTTCTGGTCCATGGCGAGGGCTTGGACATCTCTGAGCTGTTTAACAACTCGGAGAAGAGCTACGAAATAACATACGTGTGTGTTTGTGTGTGTAAATACACCAGCTGTGCGCCGCTCGTCTTCAGGAGGAGTTGTAAACCCTAGCTCGGGTCGTCAGACGCCATAAGGGAAACGTCTCCTGTGTGTTTTGTGAGCTGACTTCTGTCAGAAAAGTTTTATTAGCATGAAGCTACAACGCGCGCGCACCGACGGTTACGGATTAAACCGTTTGAAACGACTTACCTGCGTCCGAAGTCCACTTCCTCCTCACTCTGCTTTGTGCTGTCTTGACATCCCCCGCCAAATGCCAACTGTTCCCATGTTTCAACAGGCGCCGTCGCAGGTATTGGTAAACTTCCGGAAAACACTCGGTCTGTTTTTTACGGCTTCCTCCGGGAGTGTAGCTCGCGCAGTCGTCACGCGCGCTCGTTTCATTGATGTCCGACCTGCTTCGCGGGCGCTTTAACGCTTCCACATAGCCTAGCAGTGGGTGTGATTTAGGTCTTCCTACTACAGCTAGCCTATGTTAATGTTCACAAGGAGGAGGAAACCACACCGCGAGCCGTTCCGGACCCGGTTAAACTTCCACCGTCTTTAAAAAATCAACTTCATGTTGTAAAGAAGGACTTTGAGGTGCGCGTGCCTGACGCAGGGCGCTGCCTCCCTCGAGCCAACAAGCCACGCCCATGTCTACCTGAACACGCACACTGGCAAGAACATAACAACACTGTGGACTTTATGTGCAATATGCGTCATTTATTCATCTTTTTCATCATTTCCCCCCAGTAAAACAGCTTGTGTATGAAACACAGCGTGTTGAACTGGGTTTACTTTACACACTTGTCCTCCTTTAAGTTACACACACACAAGGGTTGTAATTGACATGCTTTGTTTTTCTTTAGGCTACAAGGCCAAGGTGCTGCTTAGGGATTCTGAAAATGCCCATGAATAGTTTTCTTGGACATTGAGGTCGTTAGTTTGTCAGGGGTTTTCAAAACGTGACCTAAACCTCTCATGAGTTACTCCTATACCCTGCCATAGTGGAGATTCATGAATAGTTTTCAAAATGCACAGTGCCTAATTCTAAGTGTATGCACAATCAACTTTATAATAGGTAGCAACTTTCAAATCAACATATAAAAAAACCATATAAAACATCAGAGAGGCAAAGATCTCACATAGGTGTCGTATTTACCCACCATTATGTATACAGGAGTTCACAAGTGTAAGTGCTGTGCGCTCACTGTGTCTGGGCTCATGCGTCACACTGCAGTTTATTAGTCAGGAGATCGTTGAATGTGCACGTCTCATTTCAGCCATTGGAGCCAACCTAGATCACTACGTTTGATTTGATGCACACAAGCGCACTGAACCTTGCATCCCATAAATAGGTCCTAGTATGTTGGTTGTGTTTGCACTTTCACAGGTAACATTTTCAGGAGCATAAAGCCCATTTTACACCCAAAGCAAATGTTGAACAAGTGTTTGCTTGCACTATGTGTAGTAAACATATGGAAATATCTAAGAACACGATAAAGATATATGATCATTACTCCAGTGAGATTTTGGCTGCACTCTGTGAAATAACACTTAGAACCTTGTTTGGATTTTAACCAACACCAGAGCATGCTCCTGCAGTAGGCTGCAAACTGGAAAAATCATCCATGTGCTGTTGAGATTACAGTATTAGCATGCATCGTGAAATATAGTATGAACACTGTATATGCTAGTGTTTCTAGCAAGAATCCCAGACCATGCTGTTTAAAAAGAAAATCAAATTTGTATTGGGAATGGCACATTGATGGGTGTCATGGAGATGCACTGGTTAGCACTGTTGCTTCACAGCAAGAAGATTCTGAGTTCAAACCTGCCAGCTGACTGGGGCCTTCCTTTGAGGTTGTGTGTTCTCCCTGTCCCTGCGTGGTTTCCTCTGGCCACTCTAGTTTCCTCCCACAGTCCAAAGACATACAAATTAGATCATCTGGTTACTCTAAAATTGCCTATAGGTGTGAACATTACTGTGAATGGTTGTCCATTTGTGCATTAGCCCTGAGTTAGAGTGCCGACCTGCCCAGGGTGTGCCCCGCCTCTCTGGGATTGGGTCCAACTTCCCCACAGATAAGCAGTATAGATAATGGATGGGTGGATAGCACATTTCCAGTGTCTGGTGTTAAGGCCACTTCTGTTAACATTAGAGCTCCACTGCAGTCTGGTATAAAATTGGGTTAAGATTCAATTCAATTCAGTTTTTTACATAGTGGTTTTAACATTGGGCATATATGAATAGTAATCATATTTATGCATGTTAGTACTAAAGAATGGTATATTTATGTATTCATGTAAATATGTACAGTCGGGCAAAAAAGTATTTAGTCAACCACCAATTGTGCAAGTTCTCCCACTTAAAAAGATGAGAGAGGCCTGTAATTTTC
>JAQLOM010161270.1:0-12279 GCA_030068315.1 Chrysichthys thysi
CTGTGGGAGGAAACCGGAGTACCCAGAGGAAACCCATACGGACACGGGGAGAACATGCAAACTCCACACAGAAAGGCACCCAGGTCGACCCCCCGTGGGGTCGAACCCTGGGCCTTTTTTGCTGTGAGGTGACAGTGCTAATCACTACACCACCGTGCCGCCCCCGCCAGTTATCATTAGCATGCTAATTAATGGAAATAACCTGTACTAATGTTAACGATCTAGCTAATGTGCTGCAATATATTGGAGCTCGCTGCACTTTTTTGTAATGATTGTCAAAGGTAAACAGAAATACTACAATCGTACATGTGTTACCCCAAAAGGGGTTGATGAATTTTCATCTGAGGAGGGTCTGAATTTTCACTGCATCCACTGCCAAATCTTCTTTGGGCTAAAAACAGTGAATGAGTTGTAAAAGTTGTACAAGCAGGAGCTTTTTACTTTCACGTTAGTGTGAGCGGGCGCTCCATGTCTTCATGGATCCCACAATCTGCACAGCGGCATTGCATGCTGGGACACATTTGGGCCTTTTAGTTCCAGTAAATATTCTAGATAACTGTGTGTGTCCAACTTTGTCCAAGTTTGTGGCAACAGTTTTGAAAAAGATCACATATAGGTGTGGTGTTCAGGTGTTCACAAACTTTTGGTCACATAGTGTATGTACAACTCTGACAGCTCTTTGGACACTGACTAAGTGATGTGAAAAAAGTTTGAAGGAGAAAAAAACACAATTGGGATAGAGTGCACGTTGTGTACCAGCTGTAGTTCCGGGAACACACACACACACACACACACACACACACACACACACATGGCTGTACACTCAACGAGGTGATTAAGCACTCATTTGAATGGGTGGCTCCTTTCCAGTCTTTAAGCCTTTGCAAGGTTCTGTCTCAATTACCTTAATGAGGCTGAGTTGCTTCTTGCTCTCGCTCGCGCTCAGTCTTCAAACGGAGTTACTTTGAAGACTGAGAGGGAGCGACACCAAGAAACAGGACGTCACGAGGAGAGAGAATGATAAGCCGAGGCGTCGGGGAAGAGAGAGGTGGAGTGAAGAGGGATTCTGCTGAGCTGCTCAGTGGAGTGAAGAGCGACTCAGTAGGCGGCACGCAGAACACGTGTGCAGTCTTCACTTACCGAACTGAATGAAGACACATGACTGAAAAGTGAAGATTTTGCTACAGAACGTGGCATTAACACTGATGAGAACTACAGACAAGAAACATCTGTTTCATTTAACAGAACTTGTTTTAAGATTTAGGAATCCAGATGTGACATGAATCTATTGGTTGTCTAATCTAAATCTAAAGGATTGCATTTTTTTTGTATCACTAGAATGTTGCCAAGTACAGGGCCATGGAATCACATTTCACACAAGCGTCACAATTCCCGTTTTTCTTCGTATCCGACTGGTCTATCTTGACTGTTCATGTTTGTTACTGTACACGACATGTATCTGTCTTTAATGTGAATTAATGTGTTCCCCGAAACACATGCACGTCCGTATCAACAACAGAAGTCTTATGCAATGCTGATGAATGGCTAGCATTGCTGTAACTGACGGGGGAGTGTATGAGGCAAAGAAATTGCATGAATGGATGGATATAATCTGGACGAACATTGCACAGCTAAGTTTGATAACCAGAAGTCAAGACAGCAATACAGTTACCGTTATATTTCAAGCTTTATTACATCCAGTGCAGTTTACTTTTAAGGTTAAATAAATGCGTCCAAGATTTTTGTTGATCTTTTCCTGTCTTATCATGTCAAGCGATCATATAACGGGGACATTAACGTTAGCTAGGAAGTGGGTGAATGCTAATGGTGCCTGTTGTCTAACGGTAGCTTATGGGTTAGCAGGTATGTTGTTTTACCTTGAAATATGATTCATTTTCCCTCCAGATTTTCATTATCCACCGTCTTCTCAGTTGCAACAATGAAATGAGAAAGATTTCACATAATTCCCACTATACTATATATAACTTACAACCTGGAACACAGCAGTATGGCATTATCTTTTTATTTGAGCTTGAGCTTGGTGGCTCTGGCCGCCATGTAAATATGGTCAGTAGTCTTAGTTAGGAAGAAATCAACCTCAGCTTTGGTACTGTATACCATTCTGTCTATTTTTCTTAACTGTCGTGCGTAGTTTTATAAAAATCCCAAATAATCCACCACCATTTAACGATTTGTTAACAGCACACAATATGATGTGCATGCCAAAAAATTAAACCTTATCTTCATGTCTTTGTTCTTTGAAAGACAGGGGACCTTCGCCCGTTCCTGGAAACATCATTGTTCCATTGTTCAAGTGGGGTTTTTTTTCTTCACAAGCTGAAATAAGCAGATCTGAGCTGAATATTGAGGTGGTTGATCTGAATATTTCTAGAAGACATAATTGCATCCTGCCAAACGTTCTGCTTTTAATGGCAACGCTATAATCAAAATGAAGGCAGCGGTCTACAAACGATAGACAGCCCTGTATCTATAATTTGAGAACCTTTTCTTGCCATAGCCATTTTGTAATCACTGAAGTAGATCATTGGTTTTACTTGGAAGGCATAAATGTGTGTTATATTCAAAAAGATAATTTAAGCAAAAGACTTTATCATTTGTCTACTCTGGCCAAGGGAATAGGTACACATTTGCATACATTGTAGGAGAGCAAACATGCACACGCTTATCGCCTCCTTTGAACACATGACGCATACAAAATGTGTTTGACTAAGAGCTCCCCCTTGTGTAGAATCAGCAGTTCCTACCTTCAACATCATGGATGTAACCTTCAATCCATTTGCTGTATCCTTGTTTTTGAATCCTTTAGGGATCCTCAGAAATTCATCTAACATTTATCAATTTGGTTGCCCTGCGGTAGATTGGTGACCTGCCCAGGGCGTATCCCGCCTCTCACCCGATGTCAGCTGGGATTGGCGCCAGCTTCCCTCCGCGACCCTGAACAGGATTAAGTGGCAGAAGACGAAGACGAATTTATCAATTTCGTGAAACGGTCAATTTGGTACACAAGTCAGTCAGCCATCTTGCCATTCTCATAGAGGCTTTATTGACAGTTTTCAAGGTTTCCCCACTCGGTTCATGACATCAGAGGAAAATGGCCACCATGTTTATATGGTCAGTGTCTGGAGCACTCTCCTGGCATCCACCAAACCCAGGCAAGATTCATCACCCCAGAGAATACATTTCCACTGCTGCAGAATCCAGTGGTGGCATGGTTCACCCCACACTGGTCAACCCTTAACATGGTGCATAGTGATCTTCGGCTTCTGTGCAACTGCTCGGCCACTGAATCCCAATTCATGAAGCACTCAGTGTACAGTTCTTGTGCTGATGTTGCTTCCAGAGGCAGTTTGAATCTCTGCCGTGAGTGGTGCAACAGAGGATGGGCGATTTTTTTTGTTTTATTATTTCTTTTTTTTAATGCTCTTCAGAACTCTGCATCATCTAATGCTTCATGGTTGAGCTGTTCTTGCACCTAGATGTTTTCATTTAACAATAATAGCTTATGGAACAGTAAATAACTTGTGGAACAGTCACTGAACTCTACACTATGATGCATTCTACTGCCATTGTTTGACTGTGGCGATTTTTATTTTTGCCTATGCTTGACTTCATGCACGTTAGCAATGGATGTGGGTGAGTCTCCTGAATTTGTGGGTGTCCACATATATTTGGCCATTGGCATATTGGTGTGTTAGATTTTCAAACTCCTGTTGAATATTTCCACCAGCCATCAATAGGGAATGTTCGTAAACTGAGCACACTTATATATATTGCATATATATAAGAAGCCCAGACTGGGCCAGAGTCGAGAGAAAGCCTTACATTTCTTCTCAGCCTGGGAATTCTCTCACTGACCCTCAGCTATAAACAGCTGAGGCACTCTCAGGATTTTAGGCCTTGATTTAGATATGATACAGTGAACACTCGGAATTGCATCCTTTGGGAGGCTTACGGTTATGCACTATCTTCACTACTGGCTTTAGTCATTAATCTTTTTTTGTTGTTATTATAATAAAAATGATCTGGGTGGACACTTAACTATTTGACAGATTCCCATCTTGATTGAAATGCATGAGAGTTTTTCACATTTTGGGGAAATTTTTAAGTGTGTCAAGTGTTGTTCCAGGATATCTTTACCAGGTGTAAATCAAAGACCTGAAGCATTATCTTTGGGTTCTTTCCCCAGAATTTATGGTTACATTTAATGATGTATAATGCCTGTGAAACAAAATAGTTCCTAATATAGTTATACAGGTCTTAACATTGCCATGGGTGGCACGGTGGTGTAGTGGTTAGCACTGTTGCCTCACAGCAAGATGGGTTCGATCCCTGGGGTCAGCCTGTGTGGGGTTTGCATGTTCTCCCCGTGTCCATGTGGGTTTGCTCCGGACACTCTGGTTTCCTCCCACGGTCCAAAGACATGCACAGAGAGGATAATTGGCTACTCTAAATTGCCCATAAGTGTGAATGCGAGTGTGATTGGTTGTCTGGCCCTGTGGTGGATTGATGACCTGCCCAGGGTGTACCCCGCCTCTTGCCCAAAGTCAGATGGGATTGGCTCCAGCTTCACCCCACGACCCTGAACAGTGGCAGAAGATGAGTGAGTAAATAACATTGCCATTGTCTCATCAACCTTTCTTTGCTCTTCCCACTTTAATTTAATGAGACAAAATATAAACAACAAAAAAAAATGCACCTTGCCATGTTACTGAGAAACCGCAACCTTGGTTACAGCATTATCTTTCGCTCTGACACTGGAGACTCCTTCTAAATACGCAAAGTTAAAGTATATTCCCCAAAGAAATCTTCACCATATCAACAAGTACATACATTTTATGGCATCCACAATACAAGTCTCTGTCTAAGTAGGCATGTTGTTCTATTAGAATATGAATCAACACCTTCTGACCAATCTGATTCGAGAATTCAACACATGTAGACTACACCTCCTTACGTGTACAGAATTTTACTGAAATCCCTCACTTTCTGTGTTGCCTCCCCCATCTATGTAAGAATATACACTGTTCCATTAAGCATGTTCGATGTTTAGCTAGAAAACGCAAAATCGCCCAGAAGGCAGAGACAGGAGCTGTCTCAGCTCATTTCCAGCCCATAAACCTGCACAGTTTTTCAGTGAGCTCGATGAAAAGATGCTCACTTCTTATCATAACTCCTATTTATCACCGGGTTTATATTTCAGTCTGCCTACTTGGTGCCGAGAGCTGACGGGACACACGAGCGCTATCAGCAACACTGTTCGTTGTCTGATGCCTGAGCTAACTGTCTAACCATCGTTGTGAACTCTAACTCAGTATACCCTTATTTATCACAGTTTCATTATGCTAACTAGGGATTCATTTCAGGAAAACGAAAAAGATTATCAGGGGGAAATAAACCACGTAACGTTTGAGAAACTAGCTAATACCTGAACAGTAAATAGCGTCAGGGATTTTATGTATGCTTTATTACAGTGGTATTACAGTATCCTCCCACTGTCCAAAGACATGCGCGTTAGGCAGAATGGCTACCCTAAATTGCCCGTAGCTGTGAATGTGTGCGTGTGAGAGCATGGACCCGAGTCCCGAGTTAGGGGAGGGTTGGGCGTGGGGCTAGTGACCTCACCCTGTAGAATGCGCTTGGCTACAGAAATATCACCCGAGCCCCGTGGGGGCCGCTTGGCACCCTATGTGCTGCACGGCACATACAGGGTTGGATGGATGGATGGGGATTTATTACAGTGACCAGTGTAGAGACATCCATCTTTAAAAAAAAAAAAAAAAACTCCCTCCATCGCCATAATATAAAACTCATCCAACACCAACTAAACAAATATTTAGAAGAATAACGTGTCAGGTCGGTGTTTGTCAATCTATATGGATATCCTGAGGTGTGTGTGTAGGTGTCGAATCTGGATGTGAAAGTGTGGAGTCGTGTAAAAAAAAAAATACATCACAAATAATTATTACAGATAAATAAGGAATACAACACCATGTACAAGTAAAATAATCAATCACAGGGTGGTGTAAAGTGGCTTGGCACGAATCAGTAGTTTTCCTACAATAGCACATCCAGAAGTATTTATAATGTGACATATGTTATAGATTTATTGTATAGTAGTCTCACCACTCTCCTTTTCTCACTCTTAAAAGTTCATAACACTGCTATAACGCTAGTGATGACGGGAATGAACTCGTTCTGTGGTTATTCCACAAATGAACCTCTAAATGGATTTTTAAATCCATTTTCATTTTTTAAAATGACTAGCCATTACCTGCGTAATTCAAAATGTAAAATTGCAAAAGTAATGGAACAGTGACTTTTGAAAGTGTCAAATATCACAAAAAATGTTTACACACTCACATGAGGTGGTTTTTCAGACAATTCCACAAAGCAGTACAGGTGCTCCCCTAGTTACGATGACCCGCCTTACGATTTTTCAAGGTTACGATTGTGATACGCTGAAAATTGTAAAATATTTAGAAAATGTTTACGATTCGCTGGCAGGCCAGCGTAAGAGCGTATGATGTACAATACGTTCAGACGATGCCCGGATGTACGCGTCACTCGCCTTGCGTGATGTCTCACTCTCCCGCAACTCACAGTGTTAACTAGTGTATCAGTGTACTGTACAGTGCATTATTGCATGTTTTTTTGCGTTTTGGCATTTGTAAGACCAGTTGTAATTGTGTGTTGTCAAATTTCTTCTGTTTTGCACAGAGTTGCAGTGGAAACATGGATATTCTTTGACAAATGGAAAACATTACAGTTGTTGGCAAATTCTACATAATTAACATAAGTACAAATGGGAAAAAGTGCATTGCATTTTTAATGAATAAAACACTATTAGGCAAATAGCAGTGCTATAAGGGGACTAAAACACTTTGTGACACACTGCTATATGAAAATTAAAAAAAAACCCAACCCTTTAAGGTGGTAAAAGTACCGCAGGTGCACCGTGTCATGTTTTAATTCTTATTTCACACCAGTGTATTATTGTGTCTGGAAGTGTGAACGTTTTTGTTACTGGTTGTGCGGATGCTGATATTAGGTGTGTTTAGTCTGGCTGTGGGGGTGTTGTTGAATATTTGTGCGTTGCTGTTTTGAGTCCGTCTGCATGGCTGTGCCTGCAGTACTCAGTCTGTTTGAAAGGACGTATTCAGTCAGGACGTATTAAGTCTGACCATGGGTCAGATTTGATAGCGCGCGGATGCAGTGACCAGAAAAGCTGCAAAGGAACAAGGTTAAATCTCAGACTAGACCTCGGTAAATGAGAAAAAGACAGAGAGTGGGTGTTAAGAAAGAAAGAATGAGACACAGAGAGGGAGAGAAAAGCCTTGTAGTGATGTGATTACGAAGAAGGCTGAAGGACGTATAATTTTTTTTTCAGGCAGACATATTTCTGCATCCTGATTTATCGAAGATCAGTAATCAATCAGAAAAATAACAAGTCATTTCTCATCGTATTTCACTGCATGTGAAAGCCGGTGTGTGCTTATAGACTGAAAAAGCCATGGACACTCCTATAATATACGGCCAATCCACTTTTTTCCCTCACACGGCCCCAATCTTGTACATACAGTATTGTACATAGCACCAGTCAATCGATCTACCTAGCGAGTAGTATCATAGCCTTTCTTAAGACTTGCTTTTCAAGTTTACCATGGATGTGTGATCCAGTACGGTACAAAGCTAATGTTTATAAGCCAATGCCCTGTGGATGCAGTGCGTGACCCCTTGATGAGACCGATCAATAAGGCATGGCCATGGAGTGGCTCATCGATTCTGCACATGACAGTGCATTTAAACCTTTAATCTAGCTAACAAGGATAACCTTTCAGCACACCCGCGTCAGTCGCATACACGTAACACCCACTTTAACATGGGCAAAAGTAACAGATCGGTCCAGAATCGGATCTATAGCTGTATAGTTTTGCTATTCGGATGCACGTTAATGTTTCCGCACTCGAAGGTGAAAATCCACATTTGTATGTTTAACACCTTATGTTTCGAATTTAGTCGCTTATTGTGCTTTAAAACACATTTCCCAAAAGTTTTGGTCAAGCGTCAAGTGCAGTTTGAGGTAAGAACTTGCTAGTAACTTTTCCAACTTGCTAGCCGCTAAATCGCAGGAAAGCCGCAGAAAGCCTGAAAAGCCCTGCGTGGAAACCACGTGGATTTCATCATATATATCCAGTTCTGACCTCCTGCGTTTTATGCAACACCTCCGAATGTTTCTTTGTCTGATGGCAACATGAACGGAAATTTTATTCCTAATTCGTTGTCGAATACGTTCAGATAGTAAATGTTTAAGTACCTGGAAGTAAAAAGTCAGGGATAAATCATGCTTACAATTGTGGGCTTTTTTTTTTAATTTATCGCAGAATGTCATCCTGTACTTTTTATCCATTTGTAGTTACGTTTATAATGGTGTGCATATAGTGTCCGCAAGACAACTTAGCACCTGTTACCTCTCGTGCTATAACAGCCACCAAGGGTCATACCCTTACCAACTTCTGTTGTCTTTTAGAAAAACTCTTAATTTTAATACAGTAATCCCCCGCTATATCGCTATATCGGTCAACAACCAAAAATGTGTGGATTTCCCAAGTATTTCGCGGCATCCGCAAAAGCTCTTGTGAATTGTTTTTATGGATTTTTCAACGGCGGAATTCGTCACACAGCTGTTTCTTGATTCAGTTGCTTATGTCGGTACAGTACCATCTGTTGTTTTTGACAACTGTAGTGGTTCTGAAATCCAGTCTGTAGCAAGTGGTTGTTAATTACAGTATTAAACAGTATAGAAAAAAGCCTAGGCTAGGCTAGTGTACTACATACATACAGTACCTAAAATATAAGTCCAGGCTACACTAGTATAGTATACAGCACATTACAGTACTCGCTATAAATGTGATGTTTCTATGAATTCGATACAAAATTCACCTTGCTATATGCTCGCAAATCTTTTCTTTATGTGTTTAATTGTGTTTAGAATGTGTTTAAAGAGTGTGGGAGGATCATTTAGGGCTTAAACTATTTTTAAAAAAGCATTTGGGGTGGCGTCCACGTATGGCAGATTTTCGTCTTTCGTGGGAAGTTTTGGAACGTAACCCCCGTGAAAGAGGATGGATTACTGTAATACACAAAAAAAACAAAAAAACTGTAAAGTCTTTTGTCTTGAGATGTACCATGTTGTTCCAAAGTGCTGGTAGTGGGGACTCCTTCCAGAAAAAATGCTACATAAATGTATTCTTACAGAAAACTTCACCATGTCAGCAGTTATAGACGTCCACCATACATGACCCTGTGTCAGTTACTACCGACGCCATAACGTACAACCCTGTGAGATGTTGTTACAGGAAATGAATCAACGTTCGGTATAACCTGAGGCACGGTGGTTAAGTGGTTAGCACTGTTGCCTCACAGCAAGAAGGTCCTGGGTTCGAGCCCCAGGGTCGACCTGGAGTTTGCATGTTCTTCCGAATGAACTCAATCAGTGTGGGTTTCCTCTGGGTGTTCCGGTTCCCTCCCACAGTCCAAAGACATGTATTAGATTGGCTACTCTGAATTGCCCATGAGAGTGCCAACGACAGACGGAGTGACACGTCGGTTGGGGTATTCCATGGTTGCATCAGATGATACAATGCCAAGGTGGCTTGTGAAGACAGCGGACCTAGCACGGCGTGGGACTAACGATAGGATGATGAAAAAGAAGATGAAGAAGAAGAAGGGGAGTTACAATAGGTGTGTGGCAGGCTTCATGCTTATGTCCAGCCTCCGGATTGAGGAGATAAGAAGAATGAGGAGATCGTGTCTGTTGCTTTAAAAGCCCACTGACACAGTCCAGTAGTTCTGATTTTTACCAGAACAGAACTGTAAAATATATTTCTAAATAATATGTAATATATCTTGTGTTTATGATTTATACTGAAGTATAACCATAATGGTGGAAATAGACACACAGAGAACGTCTTGGAAATGGTAATAATTCATAATAATTTGTGTGTGTGTTTGTGTGTGTGTGTGAGAGAGAGATGTGATGAGTGCAAATGGGGGGGGCTAGATTTTAATTCTTGAGGTCATATTAGGAACCTGATCTGCGTTCAGCATTATTTTAGCTCACGTTTGAACTTTATCTAACTAACTTGGTGTTTTATTGACTTCCTCCATGCCTTTCTGCCCTCTTCCTGCCCTGCACGCCTCTCCATTGTGCTGTCTTTCATGTTAGCTGGAGCCTTAAGAGTGAGCTCTAAAACCAGCCGGCATAGAAGTCTGTACTCAGGGCTCGGCTTTTTGGCATCGGAGGCTTTCTTTCGATCTCTCTGTCCGTCTCGGCTTCGCTTTTTCCCTCGCTCCCCGGGCGTCCTGCCCCGCTGCAGGTCAGGTTTCCATTAGCTGTGGCTCCTGTAGCTGAGCTTAGCACGCTGTGGCACTTCACTCTATTAGATCTCACATCAAATCCTTTTTTCCCCCCTCCTCTCTGGAAGCCTGCGAAAACCGCTGCTGAAAGCTTGATTCTGCCCTACTAATGAAGTCTTTCAACACCGAGAGAGGTAGAGAGAGTGAGAGAGAAAGAGAGAAAGAAGGAGAGCGTGTTTGATCAGGTATGCAGCAGTGACGCGGGACGGATTTGAATTTGTCTAATGTGGATGCGCCACAGCTGGATCTGTCTTTGTCATATACGTATCCAAGTCTGTTTTCTTGATTTTATACATGTATTTGTTTTTTCTGGTGTGTGTGCGTGTGCCTGTGCGTGTGTGTGTGTTTGTGTGTGTGTTTGCGTACGAACGCCCACCGCTCTCGGCATGGAACGTTTGAAATGCAGATGAAGAAAAGGTTGGCTACTTGAGTTAGAGTCACTCTGGTGAATTTTGGTGCATATGACCTCACTGCTAAACATCAGCACTGCCATCTGAAACACACACACACACACACACACACACACACAAGGGGTAATCAATTGTGTGTGATGAGATGCCAACCGAGCATCTTATGTAAGGCTTTTTGCGTAAACAGCAGGGTTCTGTTGCCAGTGCATGATGGGAAAGAGAGAGGCTTTTGTTGCAGAACACATGCTTACATCTGCTCTAATATTCCAGTGTGTAATCTAATTAGAGAGACGGAAAACAAAGGAACAAACCACCCCAAGTATGTTGTGCCTATCTACGGTGCACAAGGTCAACCAGCCTGGTCGGTTGGTGAGAAGTCGCTTCCGGTTGTATGTCATGACGAGACGCGTCTACCTTTCTTCTGCAGGTTGTTACAATTTCAGTAGAGTTTCAAAGAACAATGCATCACGTGTACAGTTCGTTCAGGATGAGGATGTGCTCGTGCATCCCTGTTTGAACATGTAGTCTGTTGTAAAGTTTATATCATACATAAAATCTCCTGTCTATAGATTCACGTGGTGAGTTTTTCCGCGAGCCTCGTGTACGCACTCACGTGTCGCCTGGTACAAGCCTGAAGACCTTTGTGAGCGTTTGCAAACGTCCTTGACATGTTTTCAGATATGCGATTCTAGAAGTATAAAGCTTATATAGTTGAAGTGTGTGGGGGTGTGTGTATGTGTGTGTGTGTGTGTGTGTGTGTGGGCTGTAAGGCTGCAGGGTTTGCCTCAGGCTGCAATTCTGCTGCACATTCAGTCCTCACACAAAACATACATTACCCCCTCCCCTCACCCCCCCATTGTGTGTAAAAGGTGCAGTCATCGATGCTAATCCAGTACACTTTTTGTCAAATTCTCTGAATATCTCCTCGCTTCACATTCCACTAACTGTCCAATCCACAGGTGCGCTGAAAAGACGCGGTGTGGTACACATGTACACATACACGTCATACGTTTGTAGCTCTAGAAAAATCAGACCATGTCATGTAAGAGAGAAAGCACAAAGTCATTTGTCTAGACGACTTTTTACTAAGAAGACAGCAGGATCACACGGTGCAATATTTTTTCGTTCGCGATGGTCACCATGTCAGATTAGGTGATCACAGTGACATGGGTTCTTGCCGTGTCTTGGTCGATCGACTGCCATCACTACAAGTTTGACCCGTTCCAAACATATCGATCATTGCATGTTGTCGGGGAAGAGGGTCAAGAAATTGTCAATCACGGATACAGAAGGAACGACAAAAAACGGTTTGTAAGTCATCAAACGAGGCGAGAAAATACAACAAATTCTGACGTGCTAGACCAGGGGTCGGCAACCTTTAACATTCAAAGAGCCATTTGGACCTGTTTTCTACAAAATAGAAAACACTGGG
>JAQLOM010161284.1:0-12275 GCA_030068315.1 Chrysichthys thysi
GAACCCGGGGCTCGAACCCAGGACCTTCTCGCTGTGAGGCGACAGTGCTAACCACTCAGCCACCATGCCGCCCTCTGATTAATATATTATTGAAAATATACCTTCCTACAATACAGGCCCAAAACAATCAATACAGAAGGGTTTCATGGGAATAGTGCTCAGTACTCAATTTGGCGGCATTTCCATTCTGATACAAAACCTCAAAAAAGATTAGCAGAATTATGAGACTTGTACCCCACAAATCACAAAGCTTTAACAATAAAACAACAGCGTGACTGCGGTTCCCACTGTGTGTAATGTCGACTTACTCATAAATGTAAGCAAATATCAACATTCCCAACATGGAGAAGATTAATCATTACTGAATCTTTTTATCCTGGATTATCTTCAGTAGTAAAACCCAAAGCAAGAAACTGTAACTCTATTCATCATCTTGAATGTTACTTAAAAATGTGGATTATAATAGCTGTCTATATACTCATCAGGACACGCCGCAACCGTACTGCAGATCTCATATGCAAGTTTGTCCAAAGATGTCACTCATCATGTCAAAACGTACCTCTCCGTAGCACCTGTTGTTCACCAAACCTAGGCCAATTAACGCACACAGACGCCAACGTAGACCGGACTTCTGTTACCATCGGGGCCAGTCAGTCCCCGGAGCGTGGAGACCCTTTAACCCCAAAACAGTGGACTTGACAACATACATAATGAGGTGTCTCCTTGGGGAGAGACAAAGAGTGACAGCCAGAGGGGGAAAAAAAACACTCCTGGATCATTAAAGTAGATAAATAGTAGAAAATAGTTCTCATTATTCAGTGGTGAATAATAAATGAATGACAAGACTAAATGACTCCTTGTCAGGAATGCTGCACAGTCTTTACACCGCTTGGTATTATACTGCTGTGTCTAGTTTGTGCTGCTGTCCATGATTTTTAATTTTTCAAGTTTACTCACCTAACGTGGGAAGCAGCTCGTCAGTGGACGCTCCCAAACAATTTCCTCAATTAATCGGAAAAACAATACATGGAGAGTATAAACAGAGCTAGCGAAAATAAACGACTAGAGAAGACACGCTGCAATATTAATGAAAACCTATCTGCGTGAAGTGTCAACGTGGATCCTAAAGCAAAGAAGGAAAGAAAATAAACACGCTGACGATAAAATTAGTTTTGGCAACCAGTTTTTCCTCATGGCTGGAACAACTACGCTGCCATTAAATGGCTTCAAGCTTGTGTTGAATTCAGTATTAGATGATTAATGTAGTCGGCTTCGCATAACATTCACGAAAGAAAGGTGCAACTGGTGTATTATTCCAAACTCAACACAAACTGACTGATGAGGGTAAAAACAGCCTGTCCTTTTAAGACACTATCTAATTCCAAGATTATCGAGAATATAAATCACCATCACAGACATTTCCAAGTTTGCATGATGTGCATTGACGGTTTTGTAAATGGTTCGTAAAAGCTGGCAGGGCAACATAACCGCAGGCATGATAACGGTGAGGGAGTTCGACTGACTGTCCAAAATGTGGAAATTTAAATTCTTTGAAGTCTTTTCTCTGGCTTGGAAATGCACATCACTCAAGACTGTATTTAAAATATCCAGGCTACCAAACTTCACCACCACCAAATGTAAGCACCTGAAGGGCAAGTAACCTAAAAAGCTGTTTTAAGTGAACCATTAAAGCTCTAAGCGTCGGCATGGTAACCCATTTCAAATACCTAATAAATGCACATTAATAATATACACAGGCAAAGTACCTGGTGAGTGAGTTTCAACAAACTGAATTAATAATCATGGCCAATGGTTTGTACCAAAGATTCTACAGCGAAGCAAGATGGATCACTTACACAATAGGCAGAAGTACCACCGTGGATGCCATTTTGATAAGCCCACCGTAATTTATCTGTTTTGGCAAACAACGGCTAGCGCAACCTCTTGGAAAACATATGCTAAACTGTCCAAAGTTATTCAAGCAATCATGAGGAGGTTAGTTGTTGTCAATACTATCTGAGACAACAAATCGATGTCTTAAGTCAAATGCAATCTACGATGTTAATCGATATCCGAGGCTTAAATCAAATGGGGCTAATTTTGCAGTGTAGCTGCATGTAGTTGAACTTACCTCAATTGGGTTACAATCATTGAGAAAAAATCAAACAATCCGCTCAAATAATCTACTGATGTCGTCTTAACACAGGATGTCATCATTTCTCACAATGCAAACAAGGCTAATACATCAAACCAAGAAACAACAAGAAGATTTCAGAAAAACGCCGCAAGTTTCCCACGGTATCCGGCCTCTGTGACGAAAGGCCAGCTTACTAAAATGGCCCCCATAGTGTCAAACTTCCTTACTTCCTAATTATCAACGTATTTTCCGGTCAGTAATCCATCTTGCGCGTAGCGCTTTAGAATCTTTCGTTTGTACACACTTGATCATTACACACCTATGTGTGCTTGTTGAACACCCTATTCCAGATTTATTTCCCCTTTGCTGTTATAATAACCTCCTCTATTCTGTCCACTAAAATGTGGAGTGTGGCTATAGGGTTTCTGTTCATTCAGCTACAAGAGCATTAGTGAGGTCAGACACTGATGTCAGCTGAGGAGGCATTCCATGTTCAGTTGAGGTCAGGGCTCTGTGGAGGACACTCGAGTTCTTCCACTCTGACCTTGGCAAACCACGACTTCATGGAGCTCGCTGTGGACACAGGGACATTGTGATGCTGGAACAGGTCTGAACTAGGCCTCCTGTGAAGGGAAACTGCAAAGCAACAGCACGCAAAGAGATTCTACACAACTGCGTGCTTCCAAATTTGTGGCAACAGTTTGGGGAAGGACCACATATTTGGCTGCTAATGGTCACGTGTCCACAAACCCTTGCCATACAGGCTATGCACATAAACTTTTTTTTAACAAGATATTTAAAAATAATTACATCAGACAGGGTGGTATCATTAAAGATTCACTATGTAAGATTTTAGGGGCTCTGTTAGCAAAAATGATAGAATGTTTTCATTGGGGTACAATCATCTGTAACTACAAATCAGTGTCTTTGTAAGCTTAGAATAAGCCCTTTATATTCACATGTGGAACAGGTCCACCTCTACAGAATCACCATGTCGCACCATTACAGAAGCCCAAAACGAGCAAACCCAGAGAACGCCTTCCGCGCTTTAGATTTTTACAAGCGCCAGTGTGAATCTGAAACAAACCACTAGAAGGATAAGAAAAAAGAGGAAAGGAAGACAAGGGAAAAAAACAGAAGAGGAATCAGTGTTTGCTGGTGCTGGCACATAAGTCTAAGAACTTTATGGAGGATTGCGACTGTAAGTACGGTAGTCCCCCGTTATATCGCGGTTCACATTTCTCATCCCGGGCCATTCACAGATTTTTATTTAGAATACAGGTAGTCCTCAAGTCACGATGGAGATGCGTTCGGCCACACCCGTCGTAAGTTGAACAACTGTGTTGAACCACTTGGCCTAGCTTAGGTATCTCAGCCTACCTTAGCCCAGCTTATGTAACCACGTTGAAATTACATGTTTATAATTTTTTGTTTTTCTTGTATGGTTGAAACTTCACCAACATCTCAAATGTTCTTTTATTTGATTAGTTAAAATATTTGTTTTTAGAACACAGTCCCATTTAAGAAAAAAGGGCCATTTGGAAGTGTGTGTATTCTGGGTACTGTCGCTTTAAGAATCCCGGCAGCCGCTGTTTACTTCCTGAATGAGGAAGAGGGGAGTGTTTAATGCTGCTCGTGCTGAAAATGAATTGTAAAGTTTTAATATGGTAAAATGAATGATTGCGTAATCCTGTTGTGTTGTTTTAGTTTTAAAGTACATGTAGTTATGTTATCAGTTGAAGTTCAGCTGTTTTAATATTTATTTTGTAGAGTTTTGTATCATGCTCCACGGTGCTACGAGCTCTTAATGTGCTCTGTTTTGCTAACAAGGAGACCAATATTTTATGGTGAGCAGCGTTTGAGAGAGAGTTTGTCAGAGAGTTTCAAATCTGATGTGGGCTGCAGCACTGTGTCTCTAAGCTCTGTCCAGCCATGACACCCCGCTACACAAATACTGAGCTCCGGCTACAGACAGCCACTGCTGAAGCTGTTCTATTAATAATCACAAGGGCTTAAACTATTAAAAAAAAGCATTTGGGAGTGGCATCCTTGTATTGCGGATTTACTGCACTTGAGGGACTATTGTACTTGGAAGTATGCCACGGGCACCTGACGGGCACAGTACGCTCTAATACACGTTTGAAAAGCATTCAGGTTTGTTTGAAACCTACATAGTGGACCTTTAAAATTTCGTTAGTCCTCATTCAATTTGGAACTCCACTTCAGACCAATGTACACCAGACTGCATCCAAAACGTTCGCCTACAAAGGAAATATTTGCATATTTGCAACACATCCCTTATGCTCTCATGTTAATCAAAGGGACCTTTTACACCAGACACTGGCAGAACACACAGCATTTTCTGTTGTTGATGAGCAAATTAGAAACACTCTAAAACACCAAATTCATGCTATACTACACACTGTACGCCCATAATCTGAGCATCCTCCCTGAAATCATCTGCAAGTAGGACGCATAAGCTGTAGTCTCTATTGTTGTGGGCTTTTACAGTAATTCATAAAAGTGTTAAATGTGCTAGATAACATTAAAAGTATTTTTATGTCCAAACAACAGCAATTAACTTTATATAAAATCAGTTTTAACCATTTTTGAAAATCCTAAAAAACATAAAGGTAAGGTTGTAGTGCCTGTGGGGCTTGGACCCAAAATTCAAAAGATATCTTACATTCTGTGGATTGTGCACTTCTTTATGACTTTCAGAATACTAGGTTGTGTTGAGCAATAGAGAGTAAGGTCTTCCCTCCCACATGCAGGCACACGCACATTTGATACAAACAAACATGGTTCCCAGGTGAAAATCTGAACTGTTAATTATCTGAATAGAGGAGCCGTGAACACGGGGCAGCGTTTTTATAACCCACACGGTACTGACAAGCATAATAACAGGGTGTTTTCCTTCGCAAATATTTTTATTTCCCACACTCATCAAAACAAATGTTCTCACTAAGACGTGACTGACACCGCCCATGCTAATCCATCGAGACATGAAGTCTCAGCTCAATTAGAGGTGAGCGCAAACAGAAGGGATTACGATAAGAGATGCTTCGCAGTTCACCGGCAAAGAGATGAAAGATACTCCTTCAAATAATTATATGTAAATAAAACGTGTTCAACTTGCCATAATCATTCATCACAGTCTAAACCAGGGGTGTTCAACTTGTAAAGATCATGATAAACTTGTAAAGTTCATACATTAAAAAAAAAAAAAAAAAGCATCCTTGCTCGCATTACAAACATACGGATGGTTGTAAGTGTTACCGTATAATGCTAATCATTAGTGATTATCTCATGGCTATTAACGAGACACATTAGTGTCACATCACTTCTGACCAACATCACAGACTCTAAACAGCTTAGACAAACTAATGATTTAGAATGAATGCAAACTTTTCTGTCAAATCATCTTTAAATGTTCTATTTTAGTCCTTGGAAAAAAATTGTAGGTGGCGTCGTGGCTGTGTCACAGCTTCAGCATCTGTGGTTCCGTCCTGAGCTTTCCACATTCTCTTTGTGTCTGTATGGGTTTCTTCCACCTTCTCCGGTTGCCTCTCACCCACCAAAAATACACCAGCCCTCATTGTGAATGACTGGCATCCTGTTTGGGATGTATTCCCTGCCTTGTGGCTCCAGAGCCACCACAACCCTAACCAAGATAAGCCACTTACTGACTATGACTGAATGAACCAATGAAATCTGGGAAAACTTGCCCAATCTGAGCTGCCTTCAGCTAAACAATCCACATAAATTCACACCGCTGACAGCAGCAAGCCGTAACTAATGATTGTGTACAGAAGCCGTGATGGTTTGGGTTTCAAAACGACTGCAACCGCTCCGCCATGACCGGTTTTTTCATACACTCCTCAGTTCAGCTACAGTATTTCTCAAGTGCACTTTGATGGATTCACATCTAGACCACAGTCTGCCGCACAAAGGTCTCTATTAGGTTCTACAAAACCATGGCAAATTACTTGTTTACAAAAAAAGATTTATTATAATGCCATTTCTGTCACACTAATCTGAATATAGTCACTAAAGGCGTGAAAGTATGAAATAGAAAAGTTACTGAACAGGCGCATATCTCCCAACTCACTGCACACTGACTATACCAACTATCCAGTAAGAATGTGGACAGGTTTTACACATGGCGTAGCAATTACCTCCAAGCCAGTATGAACGGAGAGAATGTGAAGAGGTGGGGGAAGTCTAAAATTATACCCTAAAGAATATGCTTATTCGGAGAGATGACAGATCTTATCTGATCATATTTTACAGGCTGATAAACACTACATCGCCAAAAGGTTGTGCACACCCGGCCATCACGTCCACATATGTTTGCTGAACATCCCATTCAAGATCTAGTACCACTTTGCTGTTATAATGACCTCCGTTCTCCTGAGAAGGCATCCCAGTAGATTTTGGAGTATGCCTGTAGAGATTTGTGTTCATTCAGCCATAAGAGCATTAGTGAGGTCAAACACTGATATTGAGTGAGGATACCTGAGGCGCAGTCAGCTTTCCAATTCATCCCAAAAGTATTCAGTGGAGTCGCTTTGTGCACAGGGACACTGACATGCTGAAACAGGTCTGAGCCTTTAAGAGCCAGTGAAGAGTTTGGGGAAGAACCACATGTGGGTCCACAAATTATTGGCCAGATATTGTACATAATTATCTAAAGTTTAGATTAAATTAAGATTAAATTAGATTCATTGCAGGCTAAATTTGAGATGCGGATATATTAAACAGACCTCTAAATCCATCAGCCCATCAAGATAAAGGTCAATCAGTTCTCTGATGTACGCCATACAAGTGCAAGAGTCTAAAGAACGCTTTAAATAAACTTTAAAAAAGAACAGCGCAGATGAATGGCAGTGCAATGACAGTCGTAGTGATGGATGTCAAAATATACGGGATTTATTAAGAATCAAGTGAAAAATCAGTCCTTAAAAAAAGGTTCTTTTAGCACTGACGTATCAATGATCACCATGGTTGGAATTTGAAACTACAGTTTGTTGCCTTTTCAATGCCTGGACGCGGATCAGATTAAAAAGATTGTTGAGTCACAGACGGAAACACACGCTTTTCTTTTAGCCCTGAACAAAAGGAAACAAGTTCACAGTAAGAAGGCTATAAGAGAGTTCAACTAGCTTGCACATTCCTATGTAATGTACAGTCATTTAAACTTCACTGTATTTTCACAGAGGTTCAGGTTGGTCGTGGCTCTTTTCTGACCAGCTACAATGCAGTCGCCTGATATAGCACACGGATGCAGCTGGAGACCATTTAGATTGCTCCCAGATGAAGTGCTTGGCTGTAAAGTTATATTCAGCGTGTGGTTAATTAGCACAGCAGTGCAAAGGTGAAGCACAGCAGCAAGGAGAAAGAATAAAATGACCTACAGAGCAAAACCCTGAACAGCTGGAAGGTAAAGTGAACAGTCAGCAGATTCCACACGACCATTTTCCAAAAAAAATAAAAAAATAATCCAAAGAAAAAACCCTGTGCTTTTAGGAAAAAATATGTGACAGAGCATGTCATTATCGGAAAATAATCCACAGTGGAGTAGTGTTGTATGGCAACACGTGAGGCAGAGTTGCTGTTACCACCCAGACATGGATTATTCTACTTTAACAGCAGGTCACCATGGGTTTTATTCCACTTATACCACAGAAGCTTGCCAATTATTAAAATTTTAATTTAAAGAATTGCAGGTCATCCTTTTAACCTTTTACGCTTAAATGTAATGTTGTGGGACGTCCCAGGAGACAAGTCGTTCCTGTTATCACTTACGTTATGACAGATCGAGCCAGTCCGAAACATACCAGCCTCCTCTTCTCTTCCTCTCTCTAGAAGTTACAAATAAACAAGAATATATTTTTTAATTAAAAACAAAACAAAACAAAACAAAACAAAAACACACAGCTTGGCATTTCACCAAGAAAGCGTAAAGTCCTTATTGACCATTACAAAGTGCTGACACTGGAGACTCCTTCCATAAATCATAAACAATAACACACTGTAAGCCTTAGCATAGCCTTAGATTATGTGGAGTGTCCATCATGCAAGTTCCTGTAAATGCACTTTGACTATAGAAACAATAAAATATTAAAAAGAGTGCATTATAGACACCACTGCTGTCAGAGGAGATGTTATAGAAAATTAATCAACACCTTCTGCAAATACTCAAATATACTATACTCATAATAGACTATTCATTATTTTGAGGGTAGGGATCATTGACTTCATGACTAAATAAAGCATATACCGTAATATTAATTTGGCTCATGCAAGCTTTCCATAGACAAGCAAGCACTTCTTCCAAGAGTATTTCAATGCAAACAGTACTCAAAAACATGTCCTCACAAACCCTATACATTTGGCTATGTAACGGATGCACCCTGAGGGCAAATGTGTGGAATGAGACAGACTTTAACAGGGTCAGCACACGCATCAAGCCTTCAGGCAAGCTCATCAGTCAGACAAGATAACAGAGGAATGCTATCAGCAGCACACTTAGTTCAGGATTGCAACATTCAACAGAAGTCACTCGGGCCAGGTAGCGGAATTTGGTATCAAAGGTTATATGGACCATCATCCAGATTACTCTGAGCACATGACCCTGCAGAAGCAGAGCTCATTATTAGATTCTGGAGATCAGTCATTTTAAAAAGACCGTTTTTATTTTTCCATAAAAACAGAAATTTTACCAACAAGTGAAATAAAATATTACTGACAGATAGACAACTATCTACAGGCGTATGGTGAGAAAGTGAATTAAATACTTAAAAATTTTAATTTCATTATCAGGACCAATGTAGCATTTTTTGTATTTTTACTATTGCATCATATTTTTTAAAACTATAATTAGAGATGGCATGATCAAGTTATTCCTTTCCGATTATGATACTGAAATCAATCATCTTTCCATGAATGACATTTTGTGCTGCATTCCATTTGCCATGGCATTCAGAGCTGGGAATGACGTGACGCCAGACTGAACCCCATTCCATTTGTACAAGTCGGAAAACCAGTATGAACGCCTCCAGGAAAACCGCTATCATGCTTACGCTTTTGTCATTTACCAATGTGTTTTTTAATAACCCCAAATTTAATCAAAATATGTCCCCAATAATCTGATCCCACCCTATGAAAAATGTTCAAATTTTAAACTGGAATTTCAACTTCCTTTTCTTACTTTTTATAAAATTTCACGGGGTGGGGGGAGCCAGGTTTGCTCTCGACTGATTGGCCATTATACAGTAATTAGCAATAAGACCTGAAAACAACAAATTATACAGTATTTAGCACATCAAAGCACCGTATCAATATGACCAGATGAAACGTGGACAGTGCTGTGTGTAGGACTGATTAAATGAGACAAGCATAGACCTAAGTCCTAACAAACAGTAGTGCCACCATTTTGGATTTTTAAGTCGTTTAAGTCGACTTTCAGAATCAGAAATCTGACTTCTGGGGGCATTACAGTTGACATTTCTGACTCGGGGCTCGGTCTATCCCGACTTCCCAGCAATAAACATCTCTTTACAAAAACCATTACCGCAAACATTATACTTTGTTAACCAACATTTTATAAATGTGACCCGTCCTGGCAAAATGAGTCAGAATGCGCACAGGCTAATTATGAGCTAAGAGGCAAAACATGGTTTCGGTCGAAATTGAGATTTTCTCAAAAATGAGTCCATAAAGTCCTCATTTATTGATCCCCATGATAAAACAGCAAAATAAACACCCCAAACTACTTTTATTTTACGGTTTTGTTCATTATGTTCATTCATATGTCTTCATTAATTAGTCCTTTGTCATAATATTCCATGACAAATCTGTGTTTTTCAGCACTCTCTCACGGCTCACTCTCTCACATTTCATAATGTTATAGCTCAGTAACTTTAAAGTTTTCTGTAAAATGTTTGTTTATAATTTATGTAAGGAGTGTCCAGTGGCAGTGCTTTGTAACGACTGTTTATAGCTGCTACATACAACCCGAATTCCAGAAAAGTTGGGACGTTCTTTAAATTTAAATAAAATGAAAACTAAAAGACTTTCAAGTCACATGAGCCAATATTTTATTCACAACACAACACAGATTACATAAATGTTTAAACTCAGAAATTTTACAATTTTAGGCACAAAATGAGCTCATTCCAAATTTGATGCTTGCTACAGGTCTCAAATAGTTGGGACAGGGGCATGTTTACCATGGTGTAGCATCTCTTCTTCTTTTCAAAACAGTTTGAAGATGTCTGGACATTGAGGTTATGAGTTTTTGAAGTTTTGGTGTTGGAATTTGGCTCCATTCTTGCATGATGATGAGTGATGCAGTGTCATCTAAGGGCCCGAAGACCACGGGCATCCAATAAAGGTTTTCAGCCTTCTCCCTTACACACAGAGGTATCTCCAGTTTCTTTGAATCTTCTGATGATGTTATGCACTGTAGATGATGAGATTTGCAAAACCTTTGCAATTTGACATTGAGGAACATTGTTTTTAAAGTATTCCACAATCTTTTTACACACTCTTTCACAGATTGGAGAGCCTCTGCTCATCTTTACTTAAAGACATCCCTTTTATAGGTAATCATGTTACATACCTGATATCAATTAACTTAATTAGTTGCCAGATGTTCTCTCAGCTGAATCTTTTTTAAACTTTCTGGCTTTTTCAGCCATTTGTTGCCCCTGTGCCAACTTTTTTGGGACCTGTAGCAGGCATCAAATTTGGAATGTGCATATTTAGTGGGTAAAATTGTACAATTTCCCAGTTTGATCATTTGTTATGTTATCTATGTTGTGCTGAGAATAAATATTGGCTCATGTAAGTTGAAAGTCTTTTAGTTTTCATTTTTATTAACTTTAAAGAACGTCACACCTTTTCAGGAATTCGGGTTATATAATGCAAGAGATAAGACAAACTAACTTGTCTCACAGGCATTCCACAACTTTAACCCTGTAACACTCCTGGGGTCATATTTGACCCTAACTTTTATTTCACCCTTATATTCAATCCACTCATTGGTTGGTGGACATTAGTGGACATCCCAGGAGGTCTCATAAGGACCATTTCATAACATGTAGTAGGAAAGGGTTAATTAAAAAAAAAAAAAAACACCTGTTTTTGGGTTCACTGAGTCTGTATTATAATTTTTAGCCAATGGAGATATTTGTCCTATTATGATAAGGTTTAAGTATGATAAATAAGTGGTTTAAGGTATGATGTGTACTGGTTAACACAAATTAACAGTTGTACTTGTTGGCAAATCCCTGTGGTTAAGAGGAATAAAACACTTCATGTCAGGTTACATCACCACCACCCAGGCAGGTGTGAACATCTTTCCAGTAACAACACACCACAAGTGTTTTACTCCTTCCTTACTTCGTAAACCACCAAAAGAGCCTAGAATCATTAGAAAACATACAGACAACACAATGCAGTATAATAAAACTAATAATTACAAAGCGTCAAGTAAACAGCAGAAACCTGTAACGGTTTCTAATTGTTTTAACCAGGTGTATTATTACCTGTAAAAACAACAACAGCAACTCCCAGCATCCAGTAGTTAAATATTGTCTTACTTTTATGCCCAAACACAAAAAAATTACTCCTAAATGTGTTTTTCTGTCCTGAAGTAACTTTATTTAAAAAGTCTGTTTTAGCTGTTTCGGTTTAAACGGGGTTTGGGGGGAGGGGGTTACGTACCTGAAGGTTGACACCGACCGTTAACTGCTTAGCAAACAAGCTAACGGAAACTAACAGCCTGGATTGAGTCCTGATTTGGAGCACACGGTGATATAGTTCATTTAAGAATGTTTTATGGGGGAAAAGAAAGAAAGAAAGAAAGAAATATTAAATATACTTCTTGTAACTGTCTTATTTTGCAATTCGTCCTGTTGTAGAATTGAATAACTCAAACTTGAGAGCAGTAGAGTGGAGAGAAATATCCTCTCACATGATTGGCTCATTCAAATCAATAATTTGAAATATAATTGGTTTAGATGCTTGTCAATCAATTCAAACCGCTCTCTCTAATACGATAGATAGATAGATAGATAGATAGATAGATAGATAGATAGATAGATAGATAGATAGATAGATAGATAGATAG